>SNQJ01S0018639.1:59138-76869 GCA_010110895.2 Picea sitchensis | reverse complement strand
GAATTGCAGAGGTTTCGGGAGCACACCTAAGGAAGAAGCGCTAAAAGACATTATCAAAACCGCTAAAGCCGAGATCCTGCTAATCCAAGAAACCAAGATGGAGGGGAAAGACTTCCTCCAGAAAGTCAAAGCTAGATGGAATGCAAGTAGTGGAATCGCAGAAAGTGCCAGAGGGGCGTTAGGCGGCCTAGGCACGATATGGAACTCCAAAAAATATGACCTACGCAAATATGAAAGCTGCAAACACTAGATCTACACCAGCCTGGTCCACTTGGACACCAGAAGACAAGTAAGTCTTTTTAATCTTTATGTTCCTGTATTGGCTGAAGAAAATCTCTCTTGTTGGGAAACCCTAAGAAACTTCATGCAAGACAACGCTATGGATAATATCATCCTTGGGGGCGACCTGAATCTTACCCTCTCGGCCACTGAGAAAAAGGGAGGCTCAAGAGTTAGGGATCAAGCAAGGGAATGGGTAGAAGACATTATGTCTATCTGAGAGCTGGAGGATATAAAGCCAGCAAGAGGAAAGTTCACTTGGTCAAACAAGAGTGTGGGGCCAGGGCATATCGCAGCAAGGCTGGACAGATTCCTTGTCCAAAGCTCCTTCCTCGTCCTAGGGCTAATTATAGACTCTGCAATTATCCCTCACAGCGTGTCAGACCATATGGCAATCTCCTTAAGTCTGACTTCTGACTATAACCTGGGGCCAATCCCCTTCCGCTTCAACCCAAGATGGATCCAAGAAGAAAGCTACTCGGCACTGGTAGCTAGAATATGGAACAAATCAGTCTCAGGCTCCCCATTTTATGTCTGGGAAGAAAAACTCCGAAAATTAAAAAGTGCATTAAAAGAATGGGCCAAAACTTTACCAAATCCCATATCCAAATGCCTAGAAGCACAACAACAATTAGAGGCTTATCAGCTGGAAATTGAAAAGGTGGAACCCTCGGAAGAATCTCTGCATCAAGAGGCAAGGCTACAAAAAGAGTGGCACCAAGCCTGCAGAGAAGAAGAGAAACATTGGCAGCAGAAATCAAGATGCCTTTGGCTAGAAGCAGGGGACAAGAATACCGCCTACTTTCACAAGAAAGTGGAGGCCAGGAAGCAGTTCAAAACGGTGACAAAAATCCGCTCTCAGGGACAGATTATAACGGACTTCGAAGGCATTAAGGAAGCAACGGTGCAAACTTTTGAAGCACTCTATACAGAATCTCATACAGAACAAAGCAATCCAGCCTCCTATCCATTGAACTTGATCCCGACAAAGATTCAAGAAGAGGTCAATAGCAACCTAGTTAGGGAAATAGGCCAACATGAAATCAAAGAGGCCCTGGATCAATTGCACCCGGATAAAGCCCCTGGCCCTGATGGGTTTACTGCCAGATTTTTCCAACATGGGTGGAATATAATTAAGTCTGATCTTACGAAACTCATCAAAAAATCTCAAACTTGTGCCAAAATCGGAGGAGGTACTAACTCTTCGTTCTTAGCTTTACTCCCAAAGGAAAAAGGAGCGGCCAACTTCGACATATTCAGGCCGATCTCCTTATGCAATACCAACTATAAGATTCTTACCAAACTCATAGCAAACAGGCTTCAAAGCGTTCTCCCTGCCATCATTCCAGAGAACTAAGGAGGTTTCATAAAAGGAAGGAGCATAACGGACAACATCATCCTCATCCAAGAGGCGCTCCATTCAAGCCTGTGTCGGAAAGATAAAGGTATGATTGTTAAACTCGATCTCTCAAATGCATTCGATAGAGTAAGGCACACGTTTTTTTTTCAAGTAATGGAACGGTTTGGGTTTGCGCCCTTCTTCATAAACTGGATTAAAGCTTGTATCTCAGGACCGTGGATAGCTCCTCTGGTAAATGGAAGAGCCACAAGGTTTTTCCAAGCCATAAGAGGTCTCCGGCAAGGATTCCCTCTCTCCCCTCTTCTTTATGCTATTCAAGCCTCTGTCCTAAGTCTCCAATTAGAGTTTGGGCAGCTGCAGCAAAACCTCTCTGGACTGCGTATTGCAAAAAGGGTCAAGGACATAAATCACGCTTAGTATGCGGATGATACGCTGCTCCTGGGAGGCGCAAGCACAACAGTAGCAAAAAAGTTCAAGAAGGAATTAGATGTGTGTACAAACATTTTAGGCAGCGTCATTAATGCAGCCAAGAGTAAAATCTACGGCTGGAATGTAAACCCAAGAGAAATGCATGAGATATCGAGAATTCTTGGGATCGCTGGAAGCACCAGCTGGGAAGATTTCAATTATTTAGGAGTTCCTATCACTAAAGCTGGACCAAAAGTAGCAAGCTGGAATAAAATTATAGAAAAAATCCAAAACAGGATTCGATCCTGGGGTGCCAATTGGCTAAACTTGGCAGGTAAACTAGTCCTCATTAAAGCGGCTCTCTCCAGTATTTCAATTTACCAAAGTGCCCTTATCTTAGCGCCGAGAACTGTAATTCAAAAAATAGAGGTGATGATCAAACATTTCCTCTGGGAAGGAGGAAAGCAAACAGGCCGCAGGCTTCATTTGGTAAAATGGGGGAAACTTACAAAACCTTACCCAGAAGGGGGTCTCCAAATAAAAGACATGCAGATGCAAAATTTAGCTCTTGGAGCCAAAATTCTATGGAGCCTCATCACAGGGCCAGTCAGCTGGAGCAAGCGAGCCCTTTGGAGAAAGTATTTCCGGGGGCCTAGAAAGAAATGTTTAAGTAACCCCACAAGAACAGGGAAGGGCTCAAAAATATTCAGTTTATGTCAGAAAGCGTTGCCAGCATTCCTCCCACAAATCACTTGGATCCCGGGGAATGGGCAAAGCATCAACATATGGGAAGACTCAGTTCTTGGAGGAGCAACAATCTCATCTAGGTTGGAGCTAAGGAGACTAAAAGATTGGATGCAGATTAACAATATCCACAACCTTTGGGATATCTCGACATGGCAAAATGATGAATTAAAGTCTTGGTCCAGGTGGGAGATCGCTTCGCTGCCTCAGGAACTAGAAGAAGAGTGGAGCAGCCTCAAGGAAGCATTGCAAGGAAGAACTCCGCTAGGAGAGAAAAATAAAGACAAAATAGGCTGGGGTTCCAATGTCGGAATCTACACCTCAGCCAGGGGATACCGCAACCTTGTCCCAAGCATCCAAGCACACCAAGACTCGGTGGTATGGAAGGTAATATGGGCAGTTAAAACCCTCACAAAAGTGGACTTATTTGTCTGGACAGTTGCCCAAAATGGAGTTCTTTCTGGAGAAAATCTTCGTAAAAAAGGTTGGACAGGGCCAACAAGATGCCCTCTTTGCTGTCAGGCCGAGGAGACATCAATTCATCTGTTGTTAAACTGCCCCTTTGCCACTGAGGTCTGGAACCTTACTCTTGGTCTAGGTGCTTTTACCCCTTCCATCCCTCAGGATTTTCAGCTTCTGTTCTCAAGTTGGCCAACCCTGTGCCCCCTCAGGATAGCAAACCAAGGTCAACTCACAGCAACATGGAAAGCTCTGCCGAATTTTATCCTCTGGAAGCTATGGTTGGAAAGGAATCAACAGATCTTCAGAGAAGAGAAAAGAACTCCAGCACAGGTAGCAGTTAAAATTAAAAGTCTCTTCAGCGAGAGCGCGAACCACTTCATAAAGACCTCCAATTCGAAGGCCTTGGGGACTGAAGAAGAAAAGTGGATGCGCCATCTTGGGCTTCAGACTATCCTTCCAAGAGGCCCTTCAACTGCCTCGCCTTGTAGCTGGGAAATCAGATTGGACATGAGTGAATTGGAGGAGTGGAAACGCTCCCTAAACACCAACATTCTCTCTTTTGATGGTGCGTCTAAGGGTAACCCAGGGAAGGCTGGGGGAGGAGGAGTAATAAGGGACCCCACCGGGAAAATCATTACCAGGTATGCCTGGGGCCTTGGAACTGAATCAAATAACAAAGCTGAAGACTTCGCCCTCTGGCAAGGGATGACCCAAGCCCTCTCCTTAGGAATTCGAAATCTAACCGTGATTGGGGACTCAAGGCTGCTAATTCAAACTTTAACTCAGAACTCCAGGGTTTCGGACGGGCAACTTAAACACATCATTGATAAGATAAGGATTCTTAAGCATCGGTTCCACTCAATTCGTTGGTTTCATGTTCTAAGGGGGAATAACACCCAGGCGGACGAGGAGGCCAATATGGGAGCCCGTTTAGAGAAAAGTGTTATGATCCTTAATGGAGTCACAATGAATTGGAGCATCCCGTAATTGCAGCAAATCATGAGAATTCACATGCGGGCATTTGGACAAGATGCTTGTACAGATAAAAGGACGGAGAAATCTATGAAATACAGGGCGATCTCCAGAATGGGCAGGGGCACCATCATGACAGCGGCACGTTACTCCTTAGCCATCCTCCCGCGCAGAGATTCCATCAAAGAAAGGACAGCGCAAGGTTATAAACGCAGGCAAGCACGAAGGGGGAGTTCAAAGGAAGGCAAGCAGCGCGTAGAAGGATCAAGCCAGGGCAGTCTCAGGACAGTAGGCGAAGGACCCCGAAAGCATGCAATGGCATTGAGCTCGGGCCCAAAGCAACCGGTGGAAGCAAGGCTCACAGTGTTGGAAGAGAAGTTGGAAAATATGCGGGAGCTCATGACCAATCTGGACGATTTCATGCAGAATCTGGACAGTGAGGCTGGGAGAAGGATGGAGACCTTAGAAAACGATATAATCTACACACGATCCGGCCTGAGTGAAGAGATCTGGAAGCTCAGGAAGTAGTTGGGCAAGCCGAAACAAGACCATGAAGAAAGGATGCGGAATTTAGAACAGCAGATGGAACAACTCAACAAGGATTGGGCAGAAGAAAAAGCGCAGTCCAAAGGGAAAGGGAAGGAGTAGTTCAGTAGCACTCCATTAAGCAAGAGTTCTCTATAAACATCTGGTAAAAGTTAGAAAGGGCGTCTAAGTAGTTGTGTTGCATCCAGTTCTTGCCCTCAAGTGGCATGTAATAGCTAATAGAAGTATTCTCTAGCTAGTTTAGTAGTAGTCCTACTACTATGTAATAGCATCAGCGGTTCTCTGCAGTTTTTAATAAAAGACCCATTACTCGCTTTTGTCAAAAAAAATAAAATAATAATAATAATAATTTATTTTTAAGGTCATAGCTAAGCTAAGTTCAACATTTTATTGATAAAGTTTATGAAGATATACTTACCCTATCCTTCTCTAGATTTGAACATATAACCTATTAGAAAAATTAATAAATTAAATGAAAAGAAAAAAACAAACAAATAAAAACTATTACAAACCAAATAATATAAAAAATCTAATACTTAATATTATAAAAAATCTAATAAATTATATTAAAAAAAAACAATATTATAAATTTAATAATAAAAAATATAATAAATTAAATGACAAGAAGAAATCAATAGAAGTTATTAAAAAATCTAATACTTAATATTATAAAAAATCTGGAATCAATATAAATTATTAAAAAATATAATACTTAATATTATAAAAAATCTAATAAATTATACAAGAAGAAACCAAATATTACAAATTTAATTATAAAAAAATATAATAAATTAAATGACAAGAAGAAATCAATAGAAGCTATTGTTTTGATAGTATTATAAGTGCGTCACATTCAGTTATGATGGTAGAAGTTATTGTTTTGATAGTATTATAAGTGTGTCACATTCACTTATGATGGTAGAAGTTATTGTTTTGATAGTATTATAAGTGTGTTTCATTCATTTTTTTGTGTATCGCATTCAATGATTGTATTTGAATTAGCTTTATGTATAAAAGGATATTTGAATTAGCTTTATGTATAAAAGGATTGAAAATCATATTTTTATTAGTTATATTGAAATCATTTTTATATTATTATATATATATATATATATATATATATATATAATTGGTAACAAATATATTATTTTAGTAAATAAATTGAGATGATATATGTTAATATTAGTTTTAACATTTATTAATAATAAAATGTAGAAAAATATGAAAATTTTCAATTTATAAGTACTATTGGAATTGGTTATACCATATACTATATATGATGATGTAATTGAGTATCAATTAAAAAATTAAAATAAGTATTAAAAGTTCTTATTTTTCATTTTTAATATTTTATAATATATGATGATGTAATTTTTTTTTTGAGTAAAAAAGGTAGAACCTGCTATATTAATTTATTGAAGAAACTTTGACAAAATGTACAGTGATATAGGTCAGAGTCACCAAAAATGCTGTCGATTACCGGAAACCAACATAGTTTGGAGAGCATGTAACAGTAGCATGATAAAACAAGAAACAAAATAGCATCTGTCCTACCCGGAGGAAACCAGGACAGATGGCTATAGTCCAAATGGACATATAACAGTAGCATGATAAAACTAAGAACCAGTAAAAGCATAAAATACCTAGATACCCGGTGACCTGTCGCCCTTGCTTGTCTGCCACATGGACCCAGTCGGGATGGTGAATTCCTGCGCGCAGAGAGGGCACTTCCGCTTAGCTAGAACATTGGAGTACGTGTCAAGGAGCAGGTCCAGACGTTGGCCCATGAGAAGGGCTCTATGCTCCAGGTCTGCCATGTGGCCTCAGAGTTCGAACACCAGGGCCAAATGCTCTGCATGGAGGAGAGAGCCATGCAAGTCATCAGCCACGTCGTTGAGGGATACATCCCTCAATTCCACGGTCGCTCCAACTCCAGCGTCAAACTCCATCAGCTCTGCACCATCCACTTCTTCCTTCCTTGCCGAGCGATTGTTGTCCGCGTTCACTTCTGCTCTGGTTTTATCCTGCGTTTCTTCCTCGAACTTTGCCTGCGTATCATGGCTGGTGGGGCTGTAATCACCCGACCAGGGAATTTCCTCAACAATGCACCCAGGGATGTCATCTGCCAGAGCAATTTTTGGGCCGCTTCCATCCCGGTGTGTCGCCTCCATGGCTTGGGGCTCCGGGGTGGTCGTCAAGTCCTCCATGAATGGAATCTCTTCCACGTAACATGTGGGGAACGCGTCCTCAACACCATCTTCCTTCTTGTTTCCAGGCTTAATTGTTGTGGCTTCGCTACTACACCCGACTCCTGTCTCCGCAATGATGGCATGCAGAGCCAATTTTTCAGCTCGAGCCTTCTTTCGGAGAATGGAGGTTGCCATCGCCAGAGCACGCTCCAACCTTTCTTTCCTTTGCCGCTGTGCCTTGTGGGTGTACCAGGCCGAGCCACGGCGAGACCTGCCTCGTTTTCTGGCCATAATTTCCAGGGAGTAGATGACGATATAGTGGGGTTGCAGTGAGATGGGAGTAAGCCGGGACGAGAGGGAAGTCGGGCTGCACCAGAGCTCCCCGACGAAGAGGAGAGACGGAGCAAGATCAGACCCACTCTGTCCAGGCACATGAAAAAGAAAATTGCCAGGGATTTCCTCAACGAATTGCAGCGAGATGGGAGTGAGCCAGGACGAAAAGAATATAGGACTGCACCAAAGCTCCCATACGAAGAGGAGAGTTGAAGCAAGAGTAGACCCGCTCTATCCAAGCACATGAAAAAACAAATTACCAGAGGCCGAAGTCACCTGACCCTCCTTAACCCCTGTCATGCTGAGTGCGCTATGAGTGAGAGTGATCGCGCGAGGGAGGTGTCCCTCCACCGTATAACTGTTGTTATGGCCGTCCACCATCGTAAATGCAGGCTTGTGGGTGGCGACCATCAACATTTATGTTGTGGCTTAGTGCTAAGACCTGTGTCAATTGACTGCCACGTGTCACCCCATCTGGGGCATATGATGATGTAATTGAGTATCAATTAAAAAATAATATAAATATTAAAAAAAAATATTTTTCATTTTTAATATTTTTATTTATTAGTGTTATTTATGGTTTTTATTTTTTGGTTATTTTTATTTTATTATTTTGGATATTAAAAAAACTATTAATCTTTTAATAAAAAAATTATTTATAAACACTTTAAAATTAATTATTTATTATGATGTAAACTTAAATCTATAGTAATATTATTAAAAGGTTATGAATTTATTTTTTTAATAAAATTGAAGAACTTTATTATAATTTTACAATAATCCTCTTTTCTTAAAATTGTTAGAAAATTTATTAGGGATGTCTCTAATGAGTCTTTAAAATTAGATTTGATAAATAGACACGACGCCCTAATTAAAAGGAAAAAAAAAAACATTACATAAATATAAAGCAAGAGAAACTTCTACAACTATCATCATAAAACTAAAGAAATAATAAGATTCCCCTAAAGGAATGGAACTCTTACCTCAAAAATATTTATGAATCCCTTATTGGTATGGAAAACATTTCAAACGTTTATATAGAGGATAAAGTGTTTTCTATAGAAGACATAAATTTTTGGGCTAAGGGATTCACAAAAGGGAAAGATAAAGACATAAAAGGATAGCAAGATGAAATCTTAAAAATGGAGAGCCTATCTTCATCCCTCACATACACAATCTCT
Organism: Picea sitchensis; assembly: GCA_010110895.2. Taxonomy (NCBI): domain Eukaryota; kingdom Viridiplantae; phylum Streptophyta; class Pinopsida; order Pinales; family Pinaceae; genus Picea; species Picea sitchensis. The sequence goes on along the minus strand of SNQJ01S0018639.1, from coordinate 68,395 downwards.
TCAATTGTAATGACCCCTCCATTACGACAACGAATAGCGATGTACAATAGGTAAAAATACTACTATTATTATTATTATTATTTTTCATTAGGATATTAAAATCATCACAACATAATTAATAGCATCGCAAGTGACACATCATCATAACTAATAAAAACACAAAATCAATGCATTAACATAGTTAATAGCAACACATAATCAATGCATCATCATAATAAACAATGACACAAATCAATGCATCGTCATAATTAATAGTTGCACATAATCAACACATCATCATAATAAACAATGACACAAATCAACACATCACGATCAACTGAAATAAAATACAAATAATTGATCAAACATGCCATTGAATATTAAAAGAACTACCCGCCCAACCTATCCTAAATGGCTAGGACCTCCAAGAAACATAAGCAACGCCCAAGTCTAGGATTCATCTGATTTATTTTGACCATTAAAGGTCTCAGTACTAGTGACTGTTCTGAGGAACGAGGAGGTATCTAAATCCCATAGCCCAACATAAACCACAATCCATACCAGATCATCAATCTCACCTACTCATCAATTATTCATAGTACAAATAGAATAAATACTAAACTTAGTCAATATTCAATCAATAATTAAGTATAATTAGAAAGAGGAATTACATAAGGACTGAAAAGGACCACAAGAGCATAGGTACCTTCATAGAATTTGGTAGGGATTTTCATTATTCCATTCAGCATTATTGTTCAAGAATTTTATGATTTATTCGTTCTACCAAACATAATCGAAGACTATGCAAGAATTCTATATATATCATCTATTACCACTTAACATTCAAGGATTGGTCTATGGGTAATTCTTACCAAACAAGAGACGATTTACTATGTACACAAAACAAATTCTACACCACACCCTTAGTGTTTCTCTAGAAATTTATTCCTTTATCATTCTAAGGGATTGACAATAAAGAGCTAACCACTAATTAATATATATATATTCAAGACAAAATTTCTTTTTATTTAAAAAATTATAGGTAGATAAATCTTCTTAAGCCAGACATACCATTCAATGTTATCTTTCATTACATATCCCTTTTAAAATTGAAAATAATAAGCACTAAATAGAAGTCAAGGCTGCCTTATATATCTACTAAAAGAATTAGTAAGATCGACACATATCACACAATATGTAAAGTCTTATCAAGCCAGCTTACATACCCAATTATAAATGATTAAGGAGACACAAATCTTATTTAACGAATATAAGGAAATTGATATTACTTACAATCTAGTTAAGAATTAAGGAAACTCTAGTCGTAATTAAACATTTAACATAAGACTCCAGATGCGAAATCTCACTTCCACTTATAAGACATCAAGGAAGATCAAATATTCTTGAGTAATACACAAATAATTCAATACTAATTTGCATACCCATTAAAGGATCCAAGAAGGTTCGACATAATTGACAACAACTTAACCACTTACGCAAACAAACAAAAATAACAAATTCTTGCAATTAAATCTGTGCTTAACCACCGTTAGGAGCAAGGTAAGTAAATACGGTTTCACTTAAAAGATATAAGGTAAGGAAGTTTAGGGATAGGGATATGGACTGGGGGTGAACCTCAATCAACCCTCTTCTGCAAGGAAACCAACCCACAAAGGGCCAACGAGGTTGTGTGAATGATTAAAGGGGAAATGAGAACCCTAGTGGGCAGCTAGAAACACCACTGTCTTCACCACTAAACCAATCATTTCCAAAAGAGTAAATATTGCCTCCATCAGAACTTAGATACACCTTACAAACAACAACCGAATCAGTTGATCACACAGAGGTATGAAATATTCAATTGAATTTGATTCCCACACAATATTAATCTAAGGAAAAATCGACCATTTTACAGAGGGGAAGCAATCTACATAATCATTGAAAAAAATCAACAAGACGAAATAACCAAAACTTGGATATGCATATCCATGCATCGATCAAGGAAACATATTTCTGTATATATATTTCCACTATCAGTTGTCAGTTTATTTTAGCATATTCCTTGTAAAATTCAATAACAACGAGCACAAGGAACCTAACAGATTAAAAATAAAAACACCATAAATAAGAAAAAAATGATTTCTTAGAAGAAACTCAGAACAACACTGAATACAATTTCACTTTAATTTTCGATATAGCCCTCAAGGAGTTGGTCTTATATAAATTCAATATTCAACACAGTATACAAAAAATTATAAAAAATAGATTATACAATTTAAATCCAAATGCAATTACAAATTCCATAAAATACCATAACCAACGACGAAGAGGAGCCTGTAGATGATATTCCACAACTAGCGTTCCTTCTGGCCTCCCGTTTTCTAATATTCCACAACTAGCGTTCCTTTTGGCCTCCCGTTTTCTAATAGTGGAGAGGTCACTGGTACCTCCCATCCAACTCTAGGGGTACTCTTCTTTCCCCTTAGCCCACCGAGCCACAAAGGGGACACACGCACACAACCAAAAAATCCTCTAGCTCCAATCTTGTCTCACAAGGTAGAGCCACTCTCTCAAGTTGGGTATCCCAACTCTCACAAGAAAAACCAGTCAAAAATAATTCGACAACATAACTTTACCAATAACCAATCCCCGTTTACCATCTTGACCATTTTATTTATAAGATTTTTTCTCACTAACACCTCCCCACTTGCACAATAATTAGCTTTTTAGTTAATTAATTTAGAATTCTTCCTCCTCACACTTGCCACCCTCTCCTCCAAGTTGCACAAGTAAATCCATAATTTATTTTAATTAAAGTTCAATTTCCCACACATTTCCCACATGCGCTCCTTAAATCACTCCTAGTTGTCTCTTTATTCCCCATATTCCCATTTAATGACTAATGCCTTACTAAATATGAGTTGAGTTAAAATAAGAGTCTTTTCCTATTGAAACTAGTGGTAACTAGACTCTAGATTCCTTTCTATAAGTACCCTAATTTCTCCTTTTTTTTTGTTTCTTATTTTAAAACTCCCTTTTAATATTTTCTTGCACACACATTCCTTATCAAATATTTAGATATATTTCACCTTTTCTTAAATATTAACTTGATTTTCTTCATCCCATTTTTAATTTAATTTTTAATTTAGTTTTGGTCTTCTTACAAAACTTAGACTTAGGCTTAATTTCTTCCCCCCCTTTTGAATAGGATTAGAATTTTATTGGTATTTTTAATCAATAAGTTCAATATTTAATTAATTAATTTAATTTGGCAAGGCATGTAGTTTTTTCAAGGTTTGATCATTCTCTCAAGTTTTTCTAGGGCACCTAGATTCATTGAAACAAGTTTTATTTATGCGACATGCCCTTTAAGACACACTCTGTGCTCCAAGGGTGCCACTTGCCTTTGACTGGTTTTGGTAGTTGTCCAACCCTTAGAGTCAACACTCCATTCAAGCGACCTTGTGAGAGACTAAGGGTTTCTAAGGAATAAGGACTCTGCCTTATTTCACACCCCTTAGAAATCTTCATGAGTGATTGTCTTAGTCTGCCCTCACGACATCGTGGACCTCTCGAGATAGGTAATCATTAATATACAATTCAATCTAGGATGGGGGTGCTAGTAGGTTGTGACAGGGATGCTTCCACACCTCTCCCTCAATATGTGGTCTATGTGCATGGCCCCTTTACTCCGTATGTGAGTCAGATTAGCAAGCATTCGTCAGCCTGCATTCATTAAAAAAACATTGTCACTGATCCATATAAAAAATCATACTATACTCAATCATATTTCACATATGCTTAAATGAAATACCCAAACAAATACAATCCACTCCCTGACTCAATCACGATTCCAAGGAGGTACATTGATGCCCTCAGAATCCACAATCTATCAAGTGTCCTGCACACTCAGGGAAAGCACATCAATAACATCTGTTAATATGTAAATATCAAATAACATTAATCATGACCATAAACATCATCATAAGGATCCATAATCAAAACAAATAATCATGTACTATAACCGGATCACTTGCATGCAAGTTTCCTCAAAGAATAAGTCGGTAACATGTGCTCACAAGAGTGGGATGTTACATACACCCCCTCTTGTTTTAAACTTCATCCCGAAGTTGTATAATATATTAAATGCAGTAATAAAAGTATTTGGCCATATCTATATGTCTAATATATCAAACAAGTAAGTAGACTGCTGACGCATATCATATGCATCCTCCCATGTAGCCGAGTGTGGGCTATAATTGTCCCACTGGACCTTGACCTGATCGACTATTTGACACTGTAGCTGTCGAATTTGATGGTGCAGAATGTAGATTGGCTCCGCCATGAGAGAACCCTCTTTCGACACTTGCAAAGAACTCATGTCAATCACATGTGTAGGATAACTAACATCGTGCATACGCCTCAAAGAATCAGGCAAGGCTAGTCGATAGGCCATGGGTCCTTTCCTTTCCACAACCTCAAAAGGTCCCACAAACCTAGGAGAGAGTTTAACACCCTTTCCAAACTTGATCGAACTTTTTTGTGGTTTCACCTGCAAGAAAATTCGGCCTCCAACTTCATAATTGCGGTCAACGCGATGCACATCAACATAATTCTCATGTCGATCTTGCGCTTCTTTAATCCTTTGTTTTATCATTTTCATTTTCTCTTTCATTTCTTGGATCACTTCTGGTCCCACCAGGATCCTATCCTCAATTCGATCTTAGCTCAACGACGTCCGACACGGTCGCCCATAAAGAAACTCAAACAGTGCCATATTAATGGTCCTTTGATAATTGTTGTTGTATGAAAACTCTACCATTGGCAACAATTATTCCCAATGCTTATGTTGGTCCATTACATACATACACAACTTATATTCCAAAATTTGGTTCGTTCTTTCTGTCTTCCCACCTATCTTAGGATGATATGTTGTACTAAAGTTCAGTTGTGTCTCCAAAGCCTCTTGGAAACTGGTCCAAAATCATCCTGTAAACACCGATCCTCTATCATATATGATCCTTTTTGGTACACCATGTAATCTCACAATCTCACCGCTAAAAAATCTAGCTATGTCTGGCACCTAATATGTTGTACGTACATGAATAAAGTGTGCACTATTCATCAAAGTGTCAACTACCACGAAAATTGAGTCATGTCTCCTTGCCGTCAACGATAATTCGAAAATAAAGTCCATCAAAATGGCCTCCCATTTCGATTTTGGAAATACGTGTGGTTGTAGTAATCCTGCCAGATTTCTATGTTCAACCTTCACTTGCTGACATTCTAGACATATCGTCATGTAACTAACTATGTCTTCTTTCATTCCATTCAAGAAGAATAAATTCTTAAGGTCATCTTGCATCTTCGTGACTCTCGGATGAGCCATGTACACTGCTCTATGAGCTTCACTTGAGATCAAACTTCTCAATTCATTGTTAGGAGGTATGTAAATCCTGTTATTATACCTCATCATTTTGTCATCGTCTAATGTATAATCTTCAAACCTTGGTACCATAATGGTGTCTTGTCCAATATTTTCCTTAACCTCCTTATACCAGTCATCATCGATTTGTAAAGTTAGAATATTTTCTCGAAGATTCGTCTGAAGAGGTATCACTGAAAATATGTGTGGTCTCCGACTCAACGTATTGGCCACTCTATTCACCGTACCTTTTATGTAAGAAATCTCAAAATCCTATTCACTAAGTAATTTTGACCAACACCTTTGTCTCGCGTTCAAGTCACTCTGTGTAAATATATGTTGCAATCCACAATGATCTGTTTTTAGCTTTAATTTCTGTCCAACCAGATAGTGTCTCCACATTCTCAAGGAATACACAATGGCCAATTAAACCAAATCATGCTTTTCATAGTTCTCCTCATGGTTTCTTAATTTCCTATAAATGTAAGCGATTACTCGACCATCTTGCATCAAAACTCCACCTAAACCTTCATTGAATGCGCCCATGCATACCAGGAATTCCTTGTCTATGTCATGGAATTTTAGTATCGGCACAATATTCAACAACTCCCTGAGCCTTTGAAATTATTCCACACATTTCTCAGTCCATACAAACTTCTTTTTTTTCTTCTGCAGTTCGGTGATCAGATTTTCTATCTTCGAAAAACCTTGGACAAAACGTTAGTAATATCCTGCTAAACACATAAAGATGCATACTTCTTGTACGCTTGTCGGTGTAGGCCATTCCATAATATACTCTAATTTTTTTGGTTCCACAACTATACCTTCACCAGATATAACTTGCCCCAAGTAATGAATCTTTTATTGGTAAAAAGAACATTTCGACAATTTCCTGTATAATTTGTTTTCTCGTAAACATTGTAGTACCAAGCGTAAATGTTCATCATGCTCTTCTATCATCCAAGAATATATCAGTATGTCATCAATGAATACTTGAGAAAACTTATCCAAGTATTCATGGAACACCCCATTCATCAAACTCATGAATACCCCTGGGGCATTTGTTAGTCCAAATGGTAGAACAATAAACTCATAGTGTTTTAAACTCTTCTTGAATGTGGTCTTAGGACTATCGTCCTCTTTAATTCATAACTGGTGATATCCTGATCTCAATTCGATCTTTGAAAACACCGTCGTGCCCTTCATTTGATCAAACAAATCATCTATTCTTGGCAACATATATTGGGTTCTTGATCATCGCTTTGTTCAGTTGACGGTAGTCGATGAAAAGTATCCACGATCCATCCTTCTTTCTTATGAAAATAACAGGCGCACCCCAATGTGACACACTTGGATGTATAAGTCCCAATTACAACAATTACTTCAATTGCGTTTTCAACTCATGTAACTCAGGCATTGACATCTGATATGGTGTTCTTGCTATAGGTTCAGTTCCAGGTTTCAATTCAATTGTAAACTCCAACTCTCTTTTAGGTGGAAAACCTGGTAACTCTTCTGGGAACACATATGCAAACTCTCGTACTATAGGAAGGTCTTCCAACCCTTCTGCCTCACCCCTTTCATTTAGTGATAAGATTGCATATAACTTAAATCCCTTGTGCATGCTCTTTTGTAGTAGTAGGGAAGAGATGAACCTCAAGGACACTCCCTGGTTTCTCCCTAGAATCAGTCTTCTCCATCCTGCATCATCTGTCCAACTTAAACGTTTCATCTTACAGTTGAGTATCACATCGTGTGATTCCAACCAGTCCATACCGATCACTGTGTCATACGATCCTAATATCATGACATATAGGTCGAACTTCGTTAAAAAATATCCCAAGTCAATGCTACAGTATGTAACCCTTCCTCCAACCTTTTTTTTGGCACCCAAATCCATTTCTACGTATCTCAACTATTCCTGCTCGACTTCCTTTACCTTAATTCTCTTTAGCGTTGCACTAGAAACAAATCTCTCTGTAGCACCTGGATCTATCAAAATACTAAAAGTTTGGTCAGTGATTTACCTGATGTCTCGAGCACAGTGGACCGGTGCTTGACCTGGCGGTTATTCACCACTGTATGAATCCCATGGGCCTTGCCAAAATATCCTACTGTAGTGGGTCCTACTGATCCGAACGCCCTTACCTTCTCAATAGGAGAGATTCCCTGGTAATGTGGCTCTCCACATGTCCAACATCTAGTTTTTGGTCCAGTACTCCTGGTCCCCGAAGTAGAAGTTGTTGGCCTACCAGTCTAATATCCTAGTATATTCTGCTGAAAAGGCCTAAACTACTATTGCTGCGGGCGATGTTGTTGCTGATGTAGTGGTCCTCTGTAGGGAGTCCTCTTCTGAGGAGTCGATCTTCATGGTGTCATGAAGATGGATCCTCTAGACGTATCTCGATACCATGATATATGTCTGGCTAGTTTCTAATGTTGCTACGCTCTATATGTCTTATGTCTAGTCGATCTTACAGGAGTCCTACCCTGACCCCTGCTGGTCAATTCCTCCTCAGCTATGAGGGCCTTTGGACGACATCATGCAATGTCTGAGGCATTAGGATCCTCACCTTCGCATGGATGTTGAATTTGAGGTCGAACACAAACTTGTTGATCTTTAACTTCTCCATGTTTAGATGTGGAGCTAACCAAAGTAGCTTCATAAATCCAACGTCATTCTCTGGCACTATATGAACACCATTTCGTAAGGCGTTGAACTCATTGAGTTGATTCTCAATGAATTCCTCTAACAAATACCTCTCCCGAAACCGTTCCTTGAACAATTTCCATGACACGTCTTCAACGACCATGTTTAGTTGAGGTAGAAGCATCTTCAACCATAGAAGAGCGTTCCCCTTCAGCTGAAATACAACCATGCGGACCTTCATGTTGGAGGTGTAGTAACAAAGTGAAAAACACATCTCCATGTTATCCAACCATGCCTTGGCGGCTGAGCCATCCGTGGCACCCATGAACTCGATAAACTTCACTTTCTCGAGTTCTCTGTGAATGCTACCACTTCCAGCTCGAGCGCTGTGTGAACCCTCATTGGGTACAGGTTCCCTGGCCTCATCTCTATCTACTCAGTTAATCAAGGCCTTTGACATCATATGAAAGGATCTCATTAAACCAACCACATCCCCCACATCAACCTTCTCTTGTCCAATGACTTATTCTTCTCCTTGGGGGTTAGACCCCTCTAGCGTGGATGCTACTAGAGGTGTCACACCTCCTCCCCTAGCACCACATCATCTACCTCCATGACGTCCTCTAACCATGATTACTTGCATGGAAAAATTTCAATTCTAATTAGTGATAAGTTATTAATCAAGTGTTTAATACAATGGAAGGTGTAATGATACTAAGTCGTAGGTTTGAACCTACTCTGATACCATATGTAACGACCCCTCCATTACGACAACGAATAGTGATGTACTATATATATATATATATATATATATATTGCATGAGGATATTAAAATCGTCACAACATAATTAATAGCATCGCAAGCGACACATCATCATAACTAATAACGACAGAAAATCAATGCATTAACATAGTTAATAGAGACACATAAACAACACATCATTATAATAAACAATGACACAAATCAACGTATCGTCATCATTAATAGTTGAACATAATCAACACATCACGATCAACTGGAGAAAAATACTAATAATTGATCAACCATGTCACTAAATATTAAAAGAACTACCCACCCAACCTATCCTGCACAGTTAGGACCTCCAAGACACATAAACAATGCTCATTTCCAGGATTCATCTGATTGATTTTTACGATTAAAGGTCTCAGGACTGGCGTTTGTTCTGATCAGGAATAAGGAGG
>SNQJ01S0018639.1:16075-42857 GCA_010110895.2 Picea sitchensis | reverse complement strand
TTGTTGCTCAGTTTCTTCCAACGGTCCTCGTGACCTATTTTGAACCCTGGTCGGTCTGGCTGTCTGGCCTAGTTCTGCGAGATTTGATGGTGCCATAGTGGTGACTGTCAAATGTTTTCTAATTTTGAATGAATTTGGTGAGCTCTATGGTCTCGTTCTATTTTTTTTGGATGCTATGGCTCTCTCTCTATTCCCATTTTGCGAATAGACTAGTTGCTTCCGTGCTCGTGTGTTGTATGGGCTTTTCATGAAGCTTGTTGAGGACTCTTCCTCCATGATGCGATTAATGCACCATAACTATGGGTTTAATGCCTCTATGACATTTTCATACTTTCCATTACGCTTACTTTTCCATTTCCAGTTGGCGTGTTTAATGTGATGTTCCATTAGTCCTTACCGTGCTTTAATTTCGCTTAGTGTTGTCATGTCATACTACTTTTTCCGACTTTCCGTTTCCTACTCATTTTTCTTTGGTATGTAACCGTTGTCCTTGCCCTTTCTGAATTCATGTTTCAAATGTTATGCAACCTTTCTATCTCTGGCGTGCTTCGGGATTTTTAGTTTTGTTTCCCCTTTTTGTTCTCTGTTTTGATTTTTTTTTTTTTTACTGCGCTGTGGGTGGTCGACTGTCCTTGTACAACTTCAGTCGGATCTCGTTGATCATTCCTCTTAGGTCTGCGCCTGCTAAATATCATAACTGCATAGATCCTCCATCTGTTACAGATTTTACCTCGTATTTTCCTAACCAATGCATTCTCAACTTTCCTCGGTGCTGAAACAATTTGTTGTCATAGAGAAATACTAGATCTCCTTCCTTGAACGTCTTCTTCTTGATGTGTTGATCGTGCCAAGATTTGTCTCTGGATTTTTGCACTTGTTGATGGAATCCTGCTAGGATTTGGCCTTCCTCCATTGACAATAACCGATTTAGTCTTTCCTGTATTGTGCCTCGTTCGATCATTTGTGTGATAGCTGCTACGCGTAAGCTGGGTACTAAAAATTCTAATGGCACTACTGCCTCTTGGCCATAGACTAGTTTGAATGGTGTGTGCCCTGTCAACATTTTGCATGTCGTCCTATTGACATTACAGATATATGTCAGTGCATTCTCTAGAATTTTGTTAAAGGATTCTACTGTGCCATTCGCCTATGGATGATATGGTGTGCTTTTTTGGTGGTGAACTTAAAACTCTTCGAGCATCGCGTGGATGGTGCTATTTATGAAGTGCATGCCTTGGTCTCTCATAAAAGATCTTGGGCACCCAAACCTAGTAATTACTTGTTCAAATAAGAAGTGTGCAGTTGTCTCTGCACTACAGTCTTTTACTGGTGCAGCTCCTGCCCATCTTGTTAGGTATTCTGTTGCGGTGATGATGTATCTTTCCCTTGTTATTTTGGTTAGTGGGTTAATTGGTCCCACAAAGTCTATTGCCCATTTATCAAATGCCTGTAATGTCACTTGCGGTCGTAATGGCATCTCATCCCTTTTGTTGGGTTTTCCTACCCTTTGACAGACATTGCATCTCTGACAGTACTCTTTTGAGTCTCCGTGGATTGTTGGCCACCATAGTCCTACGCAGATTACCTTCTACATAGTATCTTTTCCTGCATAATGCCCTCCTTCCATTCCCTTATGGGCTTCTGCTAAAATTCTTTGTCGTTCATGCTCTAACATGTACCTTCGTAAGATGCTATCTGCGCCCATCTTGTATAGATGTCCTGTGATCAGTTGATATTTGGATGCACAAACTACCAGGTTCTTCTTCTGCGTGGTGGTATATTCTTGCGGTGCGGTACCTGTGCTCAAGTACTGGATGATCTCTCCGAAGTAGTCATCAACAGTTTGTACTGAAAATAAATGTGCATCCAGGAAGTTGTCTTCTAAGTTCATGGGTTCTTCTCCATTTGTGACCCATGATAGGTGGTCAGGTCCTGCATTCAGTTTTCCTGGTTTGACTATTACTTCGAAGTCAAATTCTTGAAACAAAAATAACCATCGACAGCCCCAACACTGGCTTGTTTACTAGGTATTTCAGGGCTAAGTGATCTATAAACATCTTAAAATGTTTCCCCAATAGGTAATGTATGAACTTCTGCAGTGCATAAACCGTAGCTAGGCCTTCTCTTTCCGTCGTGTTATAATTTTGTTCTGAGTCTGATAGTTTTTTGCTTGCGAATGCTATCAGGTGATCCAAGTCTCCCACTCCTGGTTGCGCTAAGATAACTCCAAGTGCTATCATTGATGCATATACATGCACATGGAATGTATTTTCCTAGTCTGGAAATACTAATATTGGTGTTGTAACCATATTTTCCTTCAAAGTGTCCAGCCCATGTTGACATGCGTCATTCCATTGATATTTTGTATCTTTCCTTAGAATCTTTTCCATTGGTGTTGTGATCTGCACATATCCTTTGATGAATTTCCTATAGTATCCGGTGTGTCCTAACATTTCTCTTAACTGACAGATTGTTTTTGGTGCTGGTAAGTTCACAATGATTGTGATCTTTACTAGATCCACTAGTAAGCCTTGTTTTCATACTATGTGGCCCAATAGTATCCAAAATGGTGTTCCAAATATGCATTTCTTGATATTCAGTGATATCTGGCACTGTCTGCATTGTTCCAACATTATTCATAACACTTCCACATGGTGTTTCAACAGACTGTAAACTATCCAATCATCCAGGTATACTTCGAGAAACTGATGGATGAATTCTTTAATGCTACGATAACCACTCTGGAGAATATTGTTGGTGAATTATTCAGTCCAAACGATATGACTGTATATTGGTAAGATCCCCATTCTGTCGCGAACGTGGTCTTGTATCTGTCCTCCCATGCTATCTTAATCTAATATTAGCCTGAGAATCCATTAGTGAATGAGTAAGCTTCATGTTCCCCCACATTCTCTAGCACTTCATTTGTGAATAGTGTGGGGAATGGGTCGTGTAGGCATGCATCATTCAACTTCCTCAAGTCGACGCATATCCTAATCCCTCTTCCTTGTTTCTTGTCCTATACTACCATCGGTCTTATCCATTTTGATTCCTTGACTGGTTCAATTATGCCAGATTTGAGCATCCGATCGATCTCATCTTTAACTTTATGTTTATATATGGGGTTCAGTCTGTAAGGTCGTTGTTTAATAGGTCTCGTGTCGAATCTGAGTGGTATCTTCATTTCTCCTAATTCTCTGGCTATAACCTTCATATATATAAATGTTGTGGGAAAAAGGTCGCTATATTTGCGCAACAATTATGTGATGCTTTCTAAGGTCTGCTCATCCTAGTAATCTCCAATGCTAGCTATTCTGGGTTGCTTGATGGCTCCGATGTTAGCCTTCTTTATCTTGATTGGTGCGGAAATGACTTCAGATTCTATGGGTGGTCCTTCCACATCTCTTTCGCCTTCGAATTCTTCAATTTGAATATCGTGTGTGTCATATTCGTCTGGTGCATCCTCCTATACATGGTAACATGACAGTAATTCCTTGACTATCTTCTTATTCCACTGTTGTTCTTTTATGATAATTTCTATTTCTAGTTCTTTGATGAATATTACTCCTCTTATCCGTTTAAGGGTTGCATCTATGTTGGGGTTCTCATGCTCAAATGAGAAAGTGACTGCGAAGTTTTGCTGCAATATTCACCATGTTGTAGTTCCTTTTCACAATTCTTGGTCTGTGTATTAGTTCGTCGATATGCCCTCTAAAGTATGTATGAAGTGATGAGGCCATTCCTCAGGTGGTGTCATTTTCCATAGCGTTCTACACACCTCCCAATGCTTTTATGGTGCTCTGTGTCCATCATACTTATGTTGTTTGTTGTTTTCCTGTTCTACACCGAACCTTATGCGTAGTAACCACTTACATTGATACCAGTCTGTGATAGTCTCCTTGTGTGCACCCCACCATATTGCGGGTGTAGCCTTGAGTGAAAAATCAGTGCTAGTAGCCTCTGGTTCTCTAATACTTCATCTTCATATTGTGTCAAAAATGTTTCCAAATCATTTAGTCCATGGAAACTGGGCGGTTCTCTGATTTCTATGCCTATCCACCGTACTGCGCGGTCTATTCTTGCACATCTTCTCGTGGATACTTTGTGTAGTCTCTGCTGCCAATTTTCTAACCCGTTGTCTGAGTCTATTTCAAATGAAGTAATGCTCCACCAACTGAGTACCCCATATACAATTGGGTTTACACAATCCTCATCGCACACAGTTGTTCTATACAACTGGTCGATATCCTCTAAGTCCAGGAAAGTGGGGTCTACAAACCTATCCCCTTCTGATGGATCTAGTGGTGCTATGACCCTGTAATCTCCAGATTAGAATGTCATTTTCCTTGTTTTCAAGTAAATTATGGCCTAGTTTTCAAACACCCAATCCAGACCGAGTAGTGACGGGCCATCTACTATTTCAATGACTTCAAAGTCCACCTTATTGCGCACTCCATCAAGATCTACTGTTACTCCTTTCAGTCTACCGATTGGTAGGACTCTACGCTGGTTTGCTAGTTTTAATTAGACATTTGAGTATCCCATTGTTGGCTCTCCCATGCATTTCCATGTCTTCTTTGGTAGTACATTCACTTTGGATCCTAGGTCTAGTATAATGTCTCCCATATTGAAATCCCCAATGTTAGCATTTAGTCTAAATTCCCTACTTGTTCTTCTTTGGGTGTGGAGGTGATTGACGGTTTTTGGTTCTAGCTTTTCTTCTGTCTCGCTGCTACATTTCTCTAGTATGTTTTGCAATATTTTCACAGATGAATAATCACTTAATACTTTTACGCATGATTGCAAAAAGTATTTGATATTACTTACTTATCGCTTGGGTTGCATTTTGTTGGTATGATCCAATGATGATGACATTTTGTATTCAGGGGCTTCCTTAACTGGTTGTGCAGTTGAAGTCGACGTTGTGTCCACCTTCTAAAATTCTTGTCTGGCTTCCCTAAAAGTCTCATTTTCTTTAGGTGCACAGAACTTCTTCTTTGGGTCAGTGTTCTTCTTTATCCATTGGTTATGTGTTGGTTCCTGTCAAATTGCATCATTTCTTGTTTTTGTTCCTCCACGAGTGACTATGTTGATGTTCCGTTCCGTCATCCCTTTCTTTGGCTGGAATCCACTGAACATTCTAATTGTTTTGGTTCCTCTTTTCCTGAATCTTTACTAGTAGTGTCAGGAATTCCTCTGTCTCATGATCCGATGCGCGACAATACATACAAGTCGTTGGCGGTAGTGGACATTCCCGTGCATAGTGTCCTAGTTGCTGACAATTGTGACATGTGACTGGTCCTTTGCCATGTATGAAACCTCCTCTGGCTCATCCTCCTCCTCGGCATCCTATGCGATCACCTCTCAGTGCATTATACTGTGGTTCCTAATTATACTGCGCAATATTGTACTGGGGTTGTGCCAGCTTGTACTGCGGTTGCACATTATTGTAGGGTTGTTGCGCAGTATTATATTGCTGTTACACAATGTTGTATGGGACTGGGGCTTGGTTGAACTGGGGAACTGCTTGCCCAGTCATCATTTCAGCCTGTACTCTATACGCATCTGATGTTCTTTCCCACATCAGATCCATAGTTCTGCAATCTTTGTCATCGTGGCCCACTGACTTACAAAAGGTAAAATATGAATTCTTTGAAACTGTTTGGTATTTCTGCATCATCGTGTAGTGGTAAGGGTCATGACCCAGTTTATTGCATATTTCACACCATAATCCTCCTTGTGGTAGTGGGTTTGGAATACCTGTTTCCATATACTGTGTGAATGTTGGGCATTCGTTCTTGTGGTGTCCTTCCATTCTGCATGTGGTGCACCAAATGACTTCTCGTCTGTCCTTGTTCTTATTCTGGTTGAACTGAAATGTCAGATTCTTCAAATCCTCCTTCAATTCCTCAATAGCTAGGTTTGTCTGCTGGTACTGGTTCTCTTCTAGTTGCAAGGCTGCTTGCAGAGCCTCTGCCTGCGTCTGAAACTTATGATGTCATAAGGGATATTTTAGAAGTGGGAGTAGTGAGTTGACAAACAGGTGCCAGTGCTGCATCTCAGTCATAAGGTATTTTAACTTCCCCTTTAGTCGCTTGAATCTCTGGTCAGTATCCCATACAGTCTCTCCTGGTTTCTGTCTTATCTCGATCATCTCGTTCATGTACTGATCCTCTAAGCTTGGCTTCTGGAACTCATTAATCAATAGCTTCTTAATGTCTACCAGTGTCCTCATCGTCCTAGGGGCCATGTTTGTGTCTAGACTCATGTACCAGTCTAGTGCGTGGTCTCTTAGTGTGATCGCTAACTGTGCGAGTTTGGTATCTTCATCACTGATTTGTTTTTCCTCCCAGATCTTTGCACAAATGAACAAGTTCTTCTCGGGATATTTTGTTGCTTCTCCTCTAAATTATGGTAATCTAATAGTGGGATCATGTCCTTCCATTCTGAAGACTGAAATTCTACCTCCGCCGCGCGGCGTAGTTACTTGACTAATATTTCCTGAACTGGCTTCTCTAGTTGTTTCTCCCACGGTAGATGTACTTCTTGTTGTTGGACTTCCTCCGAACTTCGGTTGTCTAAACGGTGGTGTTATCTTTGGTGTATTAGCCGCACATGGGTTTATGGGTTCCACACTGACATTAATATGGATAGTATGGATACCTTCTCCTCCTGTTCTTGGGCCTCTTGTTTTCCTTTCATAAGGTGCATGCAAGATTTCCTCAATCTGCTCCACAGCTCAAAGATCCTCTACCTCTTGCTCATCATTGTCCAAGCCCTCCCTCACGGCTATGGATCTCTTCTTGGTGTTCACCTTATATTGGTAGGGTACTCCACTACGCGTCGTTCTTGATGATGCCAGTATCCACTAAAGTTGGTCGTCATCAATCAGGATCGGGTCCAAGAGTTCCTCCTCCTTCTTTCCTTTATCCTCACCTTCTTCCATTTATCCTTTCTCTGTCAGTGCTTCCCCCCTTCCCCCATGCATGCATGGAAGTCTAGCTGTATGATTCCATTGTCATTATACCTTTGTTATATAGCAATATTTTAATAGAAATATACAGTGATCGAATGTACCTTCCTTGAGGTCCGCATAGAAATTCTTTCTCTTCTACACTGTATGACTTCGTTGTGTTGACTGCAAACTCTGTGATGAAGTCTGCCACAATACTGTCAAGACAAAAGTCAATTTCATGGGTGAATTTGTTGTTCACTTGCTGTAACTTCTCAACCTATACTGGGGTCCAATCTAGCTGTCAAATTTGGTTCGTCATGTGGTTGTCTTTCAACCTTAGTATCCACTCCTGCATTAGGTGGGGAAAATCACAGAAAAAGACTTTGTGTAAATTTGTAAACACATATTTATCCAAATATTTGCGAGGTGTGATGCTAGGGTTTCTATTGTCTTTCTCGGAAAACTCTAGCTCTTTGGTTCTCAACCAACCTTTGATTTCTGCTTTCATGGGGTTCCAAGGTCTCAAAATCCGCTTCTAATGTCTCATTGTTATTTTTTTCTCTCATTCGTTTATCGTTCACTCTATCTCTCCTACTCAGTCCTCTCTTGTTCCTCTTAACATGGAAACGAAACCATTTGTTGGTTATCCTTTATTCTCTGGCCAGTCTTCGCGACCTATATATCTTAGTTATTGGCCCAAGGTTCATGTCATTCTGGTTTCCAACAAAGCCTCTAAAGCTATCGGCCCTCCTGGTAAACCAAAAGGAAACACAGTACCTGGAATGCACTACGCAGTCTCACCCAAGATAGATTTAAATGGTTGGATGTAAGACTCGGGTGTTTATAGCCTAGGATTGAGTATGAGATAGGGGTTTGTTAACCAGAGCCATGCACTACAAACTATGAAGGTAATCTACCTATTCCTCACGGGTACATATTTCCATTACACAGGTTGCTTCCCGAGCATCATACTCATATTCCATGACAATGCATTAACTCATTTATTAAGCATACCAATAATTGTTGAAAGAAAGTAAAGAGATGCATGCATTCATCACATTACACATTTATTACCGTGGTTCACCCCCCCTGGGCTATGTCCACAAATATTTGGCTCTTGGCTCTTTTATTATGGCAGTTTGGCATCTCTGGCGCCACACGCTTACAATTCCCCTCTTATGGGTAAGATCTAGATGAGGCGAACTAGATCGCACCAAGCTCTACAGCCTGTGAACTAATCCTCAGATCTACCTTCTCTCCTCATTTATATCTCAACAACTTACAAAAATGGTACATAACAATATTTCATAACGCCTTCATTCATGTATTACTCTAATGGAACGGTATAGGAACCTGAATCCTTACAAAACAGTAAAATTACTGTAAAAACGCCAACCTAATATATAAAAATAAATCAACCAACAACCTCTATATGATACCTGCGTATCTATATCTATACATTTCGGTCTCGTCAGCCTTCTTACCGAAAATTACCAAAACCCTAACCCTACCAACGTTAGGTCTTCCTCCCATGCACACGTGTTGTTCTTCCTCCAACTGTCGCTTTCCTTGTGCACACTTTCTTACATGTTCACCCGTTGTTCTTTCTCCAGCTATTACTTCCATTTCTTCACTCTTTCTTTCCCACAATCATCCTTCTTTCCACTTCGGCCTGGTGACAACACTCTGTTTAACAAATATCTTCTGAAGGTGGAAAATTTAATAATTGGCGACGAATTCAATTTTTCTTTAGGGGAAGATGAAAGTTGGGGCCCCTTGACACACCCAGACCCCCAAGAAGAGTTTTTTAACCATATTTTGGATTCCAAAGGCTTTATTGATATAACACCAGTCAAGTTGCTTCCCACATGGATGAATATGAGGGTTGGGGAGGCTTGTGTTGCCAAAATACTAGACCACTTCTTGATCACAAAATCTATGTCGATTCTTCCTTTCCACTTCCGCCAATGGATTGGGAGTGGAGGGGAATCATAACACTCCCTAGTTTGGTTTTCTGTTGAAGGGGGTCCCCAAAAGCCGACCTCTCTTTTTAAATTCAATTCTACTTGGATAAAGGATGAAGGTTTTCAAAAGTTGGTTAAATCAAATTGGACCCCTATACAAGATACAAATGAAACTCCGACAACCATCCAATTCATGGACAATCTAAAAAAATAAAAAAATGGGTCATTCCTTGGGAAAAATCAGAACAAAAAGAAGATGAGAGAGAAATGAAAAGTATAGAGGACCAAATGGAGGTGATTTATCAAGACAATGAATTGGTTTCTCCTCAAAATCCTCTCGTGAAAACTTCAGGATCCTTGAGGCAAGATGCATGAAATTAATGGCAGAACAAGTAGCAACCTGGAGGCTAAAGTTAGGCAATCTGGCTAGAAAATGGGGACAAGAACACCAAATTTTTCCATGCTTTTGCTGACAACACAATATGGAGCCTAAAGGACCAGGAGGATAGATATATGGAGCCTAAAGGACCAGGAGGATAGATTAGTCACCTCCTTTGAAGGGATAACAAATTTGGGAAAGAGACATTTCCAATCCTTATTCAAAGCGGATGGAAGGGAAAACATAGACGACATCATAAAATTGGCCCTCTATGTTCCTATTTTTGTGGAAGAGGAAGGGAACCGAGACCTCTATGCAGAATTCACCGAAGCTGAACTCAAAGACACTCTCCAAATTTTTCAAAAGGATAAAATTCAAGGTCCAGAGGGATGGTCAATAGAAATTTATTTGGGATTCTTCGATCAGATCGTGACTTAGGGATATTCTTAAAGTCATAGAGGAATCTAGATTAAATGGTAGAATACATAGCCCTCTAAACATGACCTTTATAGCCCTCATTCCTAATGGTGGACTCCATCCACACTCTTTCAAGATTTCTAATCTATCTCACTCACAGAACTACATTTACAAAATTATGTACCAAAGTCAGAAGCCCACAACTAAAGCCACCTCTCACCTCCATATCTCAAAAAAGAACAGCCTCATGTTTCTGAAGGATCACAAATCCATGAAGAAATATGAGTCACTCAGGAAGGGATTCATAGCCTGAAGACCACAAAAGCCAAGGGCACCATTTTAAAGATTGATATCTCAAAATCCTTCGATAGGGTAAATTGGTCATACCTCCAACTCCTACTCACTCATCTCGGGTTCGAGGTTCCATCCATAAAATGGATGATGGCCTACATTACTTTAGTTTCATTTTCTGTCCTTATCAATGGAGTAGCCTTGTTGAGTCGCCAAAGTACCATCTTTTAACATTTCATTTAACTTTCAAGTCACTTTCACCTCACTTTTAACCATATCATTTCCCACACCCCACATTAAACCATTTTCATGATTACATGGGTTTTAGACATTATTTCCAATGCATCTATTTTAGTGCTTTTGAGGAATCATGATTAAATATTGGAAAAATAAAATGTTTACACTTATATATGAAAGGTGGATGAGTTTCATGATGTTTACACGTGCATTTGAAGACTCCAACCAAGTCAAACTTGACCATCAAGCCCAAATTCGAATCCTCTTCAACCCCTCAAATATTTGATGAAGATTTGAGATTTACTCAAGTATCTTGATGGAGATTATTCATGAAAGAGAGATTTGTGAGAGGATTTTTAGAGATATCACTTCATATGTGTGAGCACATATGCAACCAAATGAGACATTTGTGATTCAGAGACATTTGTGGATAAGTTATCTTGAACTTGTGTATAAATAGGAGTGCTTTCTCCATTTCAAAGGGAGGACTCTTTGAGCATTGTATCCAACTTATGATGGAATAAGAATCAGTTTCTTTCACATCATTTCCATTCCTCTAGTTTAGATTTAGAATGCTTTAGTTTATGTGTTACTTGTTCTTGGGAGAATTGAGCTTCACTCAAATAGATCATAGTAGCATTTTCTTCTTTGTTTTAATGCTTTGAATAGGGTTTGCTATATCATTGTTATTTGGATGATCTTGATTGTTGTTGGGTTATTTGAAACATTCTGAGTAGACCTCCTGAATGGGAGCTAGAGTTTCCATGCCTACAACAACTAAGCCTTTTGCAGCATTTATTTTCAATGCATGAGTGTTTACTTCATGATGATCTGGATTGTTGATGGGTTATTTGAAACATCTCAGAAGACCTCCTAATGGGAGCTAGTGTTTTCATGCCTACAACAACTAAGTCTTAAGTGGAATGCAAGAGTTAGGATTTTATTGAATTTTTTTAGATTAGAGTTAGATGCTCACTCCCAGATATATTTTATCGGCATCATCACAAGCTTACCATCATCCTAGTTGACATTAAATCGCTGAGAATTTACACCTATTATATATTGTAACTCAACATTTTGGCACCGTTGCCAGTGATGGTGCTAAGGGATTAGGTATTAGGAATTTAATTCAATATGCTTTCTTTAGTTTTATTGATGCAAATAAATGGGCTAACTCATGATGAAATGATATCTTGGTGACAACAAGATATTATGAAAGTCACCTTGTTTACTAACCATTTACGGACAAAGGATATAGAATGCAACCCAAAGACTACATTGAGGAATTGTATCAAGAAGCAGTTACACCACAATATTCATCGATTCTTCAAGAGATCATTGCGGCAAATCGAAAGGTCAAGTCGATTTCACATATCCTTACAAACAATCAAGTACATTTTTCAAGTTGGATATGAGCATTTCAAAAATTATAATCCATAAATGGCTTCATTGGAAGCATGAATATACTTAAAAATAAAAATAAAAATAGTTTTTAGATAGATAGGAAAATAATAAACTTTTATACTTTTTGATAAATTTGATATGAAAAGTAAGAACCATATATCTACTAACCCTTGGCAGGAAAAGATTTGCAATAAAACAAATAATTGAGAACAAGGAGCGGAAGCAAAGATCAAAAATGAAAAACAAGAAGATCTACATGAAAAAGGGACACACATGGAGGTGGAAAACAAGTGGAGTTTCGGGAAATAAAAATTTGAGGTCTACATAAGAGGTAACAATTTCTATTTTTTTTCTCATATGTTTTTCAAGTTGCAATTTCAAAATAATAAAATTCATTTCTAGTCGTAGTATGTTCTCTGCACCTAGTTGCGATTTGGAAGATCAGAAATTTGGAAATAAATTAGTTATGTAATGTATATTCCTCATTTAACATTTCTATCATTTTTGCAAACAAAATTTCTCTAATAAATTGGAATGCTTAAAACTAAAATGATGAGCTTACCTAGGATGTCTACGAATTGAGCAAATAAGTTTTTACTTTCCACTATAGGAAGATTTTTTTTTTTTTAATATATATATATATATATATATATATATATATATATATATATATATATATATATATATATATATATATAAGGTTAAGAAATAATAATTTAGTATAATATTATTAATAATATTAAAAAAAAAAAAGTTAAAAAAAACATTAAAAATTTTAAACTAGTTTAAATAAACCATGTAAAGTTTTATATATAATAAAATAATATAAAATCTTACAAAAACACACACACATAAACAAAAATAATAAAAACTTAAAAAAAAACAAATAAAACCTATCCATAATGGCCCATATATAAAACATAATACAAACATAATATAAAAAAAAAACTATATAAAAAATAAATATAAAAAAATGAGTATTAAAAAAAAAAAATAATAATAATAATAATAATAAATAAACAAAATAAAATATAGTTTACCTATGCGCACATAAAAACCCTTTACCGTAGTTAATGAAGGAGGAGCTACAACGGAGGAGCCCAAGCAATGGAGGGTTCTCCAACAACCCCATCTTCCCTTCCTCGCCGCCTCACCAAACCAAGAAACTATAGGCTGTGGATTGCTTGCTTCTGCACAACTCCGTGATTCTGAGATTTCGTTTATTATCTCCGGGTTACGCGGCTCTCCAATTGCAGATTCAAGGTTTTGATCGAGAAAAATGGGTCAGTTCCATTCTACTCGTATTGCAATTACACCAAAACGAGAATGGAGAATGACCAAGCGACAACCCGATCATCACGACCATAGGTTTCAAAAGCGTTGCATGGTTGTAGCGAAGCAGCATGGAGTCCGACTCTACATTCTCCGTTGATGTATCACTATGCTTCTATGCTGGCATTTTCATAGACGAGATTAGATTAGGTTAATTTCCTGCAAAGTCAGTGGAACAATGGTCGATTTCTTTCCTTTTCAATGGCACTTGCAATACACTTCCATCCACAATTCCTTGGGCTTTGGCCTTGACGTTTTGCATTTCCAAACTTGAAACCTGCAATAAAAAGATTGTCTACACCTGTTGTGATAAGTCTCGACTCACAGCGTGATGGTTAACACATTGTTTCAATATTGGATGTTCGATGAGTTGTCCTACAATCCACTGTTATTTTTGTGCATATAAAATTTTTCAGGTTAAAACAAAATCTTCAATGGATTGTTTGATTAAGAATGCGGAGGTTACAGAATCAAAATCGTTGCGGTGTGCTCCGATTTGATCTGCGGATCCTACAACATTTTCAATTCAAAATCAAACTCTTCGGTGTCAATCATTGCGATGTGCTCCGATTTGATTTGCGGATCCTACGGCATATTCAATTCAAAATCAAAATATTTGGTGTCTATTTTACAATATGACGCATGTCTCATTGGTCGGTTCGATTGGTTATGATCACCGACATTACAGATTCAATCCCGACCTATTCTCCTATTCTCCTTTAACAAGAGTCCTACATTAGAATAAAACTCTGTGCGCCATCCAAATATCTGCCCTCTGGAGTGACGTCAAATCAATTTGTGTATGCTCTAAAAAAAACATACGGATTCTGATCTCCGCCTGTACCCATTTCGAAAACACTCCTTTTGGCGATTTCCCATTTGGAAAAGTCATTTGGAGCATTGCCCATTTGGAAATTTAATGCCGAGGAGAGTTCGAGGCTTTGTTGAATGCCACTAATTGATCGGTTGTTGTATCTTGTGAACAACATTGATTAAGCTTGCATTCAAGTCCAAGCCTCCCCATTGTTTTACAGTTGTGGTTTTTCAGTTTTCTGTTGAGGTTTATCAAGTCAGAAAATGATGACTATAGAACCAGATTCTACTCCCAGCAGGTGCCCTCCCCCATTGGTTTCGTCCACTTCTCCCTTTCTTCCTCCCAGAAGTTTGTTTAGTCAGAGAAGGCACGAGGCATTTGTAGACAATATATTCAGGAGTGTGACGGATTTACAGGTTTCTAACATAGATGAAGGCGGCAGATCGAATGCTAAGAGCCTTTGTGATGGTCGTTTGGCTTCACTAAAAGCAGAGGAAGAAGATAATAGAAGGTTTCAAGCTGTGGCATGGGTAAAGACCATGGATGGGTCTCAAGATATGCCCTATGAGACATCATCGGAGGAGTTTCGTCATTTCGTTGCATCAGTTCTTAGGGTATTATTTCCCTGCATACTTTTCCATGGTTTGGCAACTATAGAGGTTTCGAGGGTTTTGTATCTTTGGAGTCGAGATAGCCATTGCTCAAATTAAAAAAAACACGTAGCCCATCACCTCATATCTAAATTACGCTGCATTCATTCACATATATCAATATTGATTTCAATAACATATTAGATATGTTATGCTGTCTTTATCTCTATCATTTCTTTCTGTGAACCAAAAAAGAAAAAAAAAAAGAAAAAGAAAAAAGAGAAAGAAATTTATGCAAAGGGAAGTGAAGTGTCATTTTCAAAAAAGAAACAGTCTTTCCATTATCATACACCATGTCATAATTTAATGGTCAGGTCATTTGATTTGTATAGTGGAGGTCATGTTTCAATTCCGGTTTACTCACCAATCTTTAATCGATTGTCAAATAACTCAAAATCCAAATAATTTAATTGAATATGTCATATGTTTGCCTTGTTGGTGGAAATGTTTGATTATGATTCATAAGGTTGGGAGTTCGATACATGAGGAGTTGGTTATAATTAACCAATTTTGATCAAAGGGAGGTCAGCCATGTGGCAACTGTATTGGTCCATATAGCGCCTCTCATTCACCTCCACGCATATCACTCCCTCATTAACCCAAGGGCAATCCCATTCAACATGTGACGTACCAATCACCTTCCATGTATGTTCATCCTTACCATGAACATCCTTTAAGCGCAGTCATTTTTTATTGTTTCCTAAAAAACTTCAAAACACAATAATGTTTTTCATACAGAGTTCGTTTGAGGTAAAGAAAGTGTTGTTGGGAAGCTCTATGCAATGGAGGAATTATCATCAACATTTAGAGGATATAAATTTGTTTTGGTCATAGCCAATAGACTTCAAAATTTCTTAAAGAACATCATATCATTGAAAAATGCTTTTAATATTTTGATTTGTCTTTTGAGTCACTGAAATTGAGCATCAAATTAAGAAGTTATCAAAGAAACACTGGAGGGTTGTCCAAGGTGCACCACATCCCGACAGGTAAAAAGTGCATTTTAATTTATTCATTTTCCTTGCATTTGTTCTATTTTGCACTATTTGTGAATTTTTTTGCGTATGTATCAGATGAAAAAGACCTGATCACCCTATTCTTCTTCGAGCAAACTCACATTTTATTGCGTGTCGGCCATGTTTTTTGGTGTGTCTCGATGATGAAGAAGATCCAATTGATGCACTAGTGGTTTTCAAAAGACCACATACTCTTGAGAAAGCATGTCCCAATGAAGTCATGAAGAAGTCAATATCATTATATTTCAAATGATATCCATCATACCATTTCTATAAAAAGAATCCTTTCAGAGCCATTATGTGATGATTCATTTATTTTCCTTGGAGCCTAACATGTTGAAGTAAATCCTAAACTTGTCATATTCCTACCACTACTAGATCATGACTTCAACCCATTTTTCCATCACAAGCTTATCATGCTCTCCTGCTCCATCCGCCCATAACCTATGAATAAAGTCACTTAGCTCAGTTACCAAGCTGAGTTACCACCTTCTCATTTTCCTTTTGCCAAATAAAGCATGCTTGATCTTTCATCTATGGCCCTCTAAATCATTACTTTGTACTGGCGTTAGATGATGGGGTTACTTATAGCTCCCTCCTTTCGACAAGTCTTGACCCATCGACATCATCACATCACCTGGGATTGAGACTAGAGACCTTTTAAGACATTCCTTGAGGCTTGCATGCCTAATGGCAAGTTCTCTCACCAATGAACAGTGGAATACATCAATGTCCCCCATTATCTGGATCTTCAGGTGACCATGTGCACACATTTCATTCATACCTAGTAACATGTACTTAAGCATTTTGACCTCTTTACTGACATTAATGGCGATTAGTCCACGCTTAAATACCAACCATTAATGAATGTTGGTAATCCGACAATTTCTTCTATGTTCGACTTCAGCAAAATCCATTCACATAGATAAGAATTATTCCACGATGCATATATGAATGAAGACTATATGGTTCCATGACACTCATAGCAGATTACAATAGTGTTCCAGTAAATCAAACATTCAACTCCAGAGTTCAGCACCAACAACTTAGTTCAAACAATAATATGGTACATATGTACCAATTCCAGATCTCATTCTATGTTCATACCAAGCATCGTGATTTTTTCACCCAAAGATCCATGATCCAATTGTAGCACTAAAAGATTCCAGCCATACAAAGATCTCTCGGATGCATAGCGAATGATCTTCTCTGTGTAGGCAGGAAGGTATGTTGGTTTCCAATATTTAATCAATAATTCCTTGAATGCTAAAAGATATGTATTTGGAAAAACAAATTTCCCATTTTCCTTTCTATATCCTTCTCACTATTCCATGTCCTTCTGCCATTTGTCACTCCATTCCCTTCCCTATTTGCTACATTTTCTGAGGACATAGAACACCTTCAGTTGGGGGGGGGGATGTTCATCATATGCCATCCATTTATCCTATATTACATCTTTTATAACCTCACATGTTGGTCACAACATATGAGTTTTCCCAAATCGATTATTGTTTCTTTTATAAAGTTCTCCATTGATTTCCTAAAAAAGAAGTTAATTGGTTTGTATATATGGAAACACATACCCAAAGGAAAATCGCCACATGGAGGGAGTATTTTCCATGTTTTTGACACATACTAACACCTTTTCACCATGATAGTTTCTTCAGAGTATTGCTTGCAATGTGTACTTCAAACAAATGACGCTAAAAGAATTGAATGGCTGATACACACCTCATCAATCATCATTTTGCATGCATTCACATGATTGAAATTTCAAGTCTATTCTTTGTTGTAGCAAGAAAAGAAATGAAAGTGTTGTTACACAAGAACCAAATACACAATATGGATGGTTGTCACACAAGAACCAACCATAATCAAATGTTGCTACATATGAAATACTTTGGTTGTCATCAAGAACCAAACTACAAGAAAGAAAAAGAAATGTTGCCAAGACAAGGAAATACCTCTTTTGGTTGTCACACAAGAACCAACCATAAGCAAGCATAGTGTTTTTTACATACAAGGAAATACCATGGTTGTCACACAAGAACCAACCACAAAAAGTATCTGCCACTCTTAGACATCTTCAACAAAGAAGGTTCCATCACACAATTCGGGAAATTAATGCAATGTTGTATGAGGACATGCAACACCTTCAAAATGGGGTGTTGAGTTGACAAAGTACCATCTTTTTACCAACCTTCACTTAACTTCAAGTCACTTTCACTTCACTTTTAACCATATTTCGCTTCCCACACCCTTTACATTAAACCATTTTCATGATTACATGAGTTTTAGACATATTGTATTTTCCAAATGCATCTATTTTAGTGTTTTGAGTGAATTTATGATTAAATATTGAAAATAACATACACTTATATATGAAAGTGGGATGAGTTTCATGATGTTTCTAGGTGTATTTGAAGACTCCAACCAATTCAAACTTGACCATCAAGCTCAAATTCGAATCCTCTTTCAACCCCTCAAAGATTTGATGAAGATTTGAGATTTACTCAAGTATCTTGGATGGAGATTAATCATGAAAGAGAGATTTGAGAGAGGATTTTTAGAGATATCACTTCAAATGTGTGAGCACATGGTTGTATCCAAATGAGACATTTGTGGATCTAAGTTATCTTAAACTTTGTATAAATAGGAGTGCCTCCATTTCAAAGAGAGGACTCTTGGGAGCATTGTATCCAACTCTATGATGGAATAAGAATCAAGCTTTCTTTTCACGTCGGTTTTCATTCTCTAGTTTAGATTTAGGATTCCTTAGTTTATGTGTTACTTTGTTCATGGGAGAATTGAGCTCACTCCAAATAGATCATAGTAGCATTTTCTTCTTGTTTTAATGCTTTGAATAGGTTTTTATGATTTATTAAGATCTGATGATCTTGATTATGGCTATTTGAAACATTCCGAGAATACCTCCTGAATGGGATCTAGTGTTTTCTTTCCTACAAACAACTAAGCCTTTTTAAGAGTATATTTATTTTTAATGAGGTTTACTTGATGATCTTGATTGTTGATGGGTTATTTCAAACATTCCGAGAAGACCTCCTAAAAAGGAGCTAGTGTTTTCATGCATACAACAATCCAAGTCTTAAGTGCAAGAGTTAGGATTTGATTGAATTTTCTTAGATTAGAGTTAGATGCCTACCCTGCATATATTTTGCTGGCATAATCACAAGCTTACTTGTTAATCCCTGGTTGACGTTAAATCGTTGAGAATTTATACAACATAGATTGCACTCAACAAGCCTCACCCTTCTTCACCTCTGAAAAAGGTCTTCACCAAGGATGTCTATTTTCTCCACTCTTCTCCCTCTTGGTGGTTGAGGGTCTGAGAAGGGATATTGCTAATGTAGTAAGAACGGGGGATTTACATGGAATTAAACTAACCATAGATCTGAGAATAACACATCTACTATTTGTGGATGACGTCCTCATTTCCTGCAGTGGTCGGGGGTAGGATGCATAAGTTCTAGTAGAAATTATTTCCCTTTTTCGTTCATCTACATATATGCAAACAAAATTCCAAAAATATACCTTCTCATTCCTAGAAATGGAAATAGAGTAAGAAGATACCTACCGAATACTATTTCCTTTTACAATCCTGGACTTCTCGGGAGGCCTAAAATGCCTAGGGTTTCGCCTGAAGCCAAAAAATTATCACAAGGAGGACTGGAAATGGATGCTTTCAAAACTGGAGAAAATACTAACTGTATGGAGCTTCAGGTGGCTCTCGAGGGAAGAAAGACTCACTCTGAAAAAATAGGTTCTATAATCCATCCCAGTATACTAGATGCCATTGGCTTGGATTCTGAAAGGAATACTGGAAAATATTAGAAGGGCATGCTCCCGATTTATCTGGTCGGGCTCTGGGAACAAGTTCACTCAGCCATGGGAAAAAATGGACCGTCTTTCCCTGCCAAAAGATCTGGGAGGTTGGGGACTCAAAAATATTTTTTTTTCTCCAAGGCTTTGGCAGAAAAAATGGGTTGGCTCCTCATCTCAGGAAACAACCTATGGTCTCTGGAAGTCACCCAAAAATACATTGCACTGGATACAGTTGAGGATTGGATTCAATCTCCAAACAAGGCCCACAATAAAAGATCGATTTTCTGGAAATCTTTAATCTCCTCCTTTCCAATGATAGGGGAAGGAATGGCCTAGAAAGTAGGCAAAGGAAATCACTTTCTCATTGGTGCAGATCCCTAATTGAGAAGTGGAAACTCTCACATCCTCCCATTGGAATTAATTAACCATCTCCATAGGGATAAAATATTCTTCCTCTCCCACCTTGTTGACCCTAACTCAACTACCCTCTGGAATCAAGGATGGAAAAGTGTTTCCAATATGGGGCTAATTGGAGCTCTAGCAACTCGATATGAAAAATACATCACATCACTACATGTACGCCACATCAGAATTTCAGACAGAGAGGACGAGTTGGTTTGGAAAAAGGATACCCCAAAACTTGGCTACATTACTTTGAACCTGGACCTCCTTGAACAAAATCCAAGTTGGTGGTGGAGGGGGCTTTGGAAGTTAAAATTTCTGCAAAAAGTCCAAATTTTCTTATGGGCGACTCTAAATGAAAAATTTCCAACCTGGGAAAGCCTGAGAAAGCGTCATTTTGAAGGACCTGGAACATGTACCCTCTGTCAAAATGAAAATGAAACAACTTACCATATGCTCATTTCCTACCTATTTACAAAGAGAGTGTGGATTGAATCCTCAACTAGTCTTGGATAGAACTGTATCTGGGGAGGAACCGTCTTGGAACATTCTTGGAAGGCTTGGATCCAATATCCAAGATTCAAGGAGCTAAAATATCTTCCCCTCATCATCAATTGGGGCATTTCACTGGCTCGAAATGCTACAATCTTCAAAGACAAAGCCCCTCTTCCTGAGAGAACTGTAGCCCAAATTTTATCCATCTTGTCACATTTCCCACAGTAAAAAAAAGGCCCGGCTCTATAGTTGAAACAAATGGATACCATAGAAAAATCAAAGCCCTAGGATCAATTCGACGGGGCTTCTCAGAATCACACCTGCAGGGGAGGAATAGTACTCCATCTAGCTGAAAACCATTCTTTTCATCTAAAATTGAGACTGGGACAAGGTACAAATAACTATGCCGAACTATTGACTTTGAAACTACTACCTTTATTCACCAAACAAAAGGAAATAATTCACGTCCAAATATATGGTGATTCTATGAATGCCATCAACTCGGAAAGAAAACTTTAGTAGTGTCACAATATTCTTCTTCTCCATATTTTGGAGGACATCTTTCGTTTGCTGGAAGAATTTGATACTGTGGTTATCTCCCATGTCTACAGGAACATGAACGTGGTAGCAGACGCACTATCAAAAGAATGTCTTCCTCTAAATTTGGGTCAATGATACATCATATAATTCAAGGAAGATGAAACTCATGCCTTCTACCACTGTTCCTTTATTGGAGAATCAGAACAACCGCGTGAATGATTCTCTTTCTTCACTCACTTATTAAATAGTCACTTGGTCAATGTAATTTGGAAACATGAAGATTCTTATCATATCTAATTTTTGCAACAACAACCACAAACATTTTTCAGCAGATGATATCCACAACAGAGAAGACTCTTATCAAATGTAATTTTTACAAGCAACAATCACCAACATTTTTCACCAGTCTGTAATACAAGAACATCTATGACTCTTAAACAAACAATTTATTTCCCACCTTGTTTCGGGTGATGTAAATAATAGGCTATCAGTTCGCTCTTAAAAAGCCTATTTTAAGGCCCCTTGTTCGGCATAGGGTCAAGGACCTATGCTATTTGTTCCATTATACACACAATGGATGTGTTGTGCTCATAGAAGCACCTACAAAATGTAATTTTGTCTCTCCTGGATGAATAAAATTATGCTTTTTTCCATGGAAAAAAATTATTTATTATTATGTAAACTTAAATCCATAAATAGTAAAAGTATTAAAAGATCATGAATTTTTTTTTAACAAAATTGAAGATCTTTATCATAATATTACAACAACCCTCTCTTCTTAAAATTGCTAGAAAATCCATTAGGATGTCTCCAATCAGTCCTTAAAATTGGATTTGGTAAACAGACACAAAGCCCTAATTAAAAGGAAAAAAATAACATTACATAAATATAAAGCAAGAGAAGCTTCTGCAGCTATCAAAACTAGATCCTAAGAGATTTTAGAGGTAATTTGTGACTCATGAAACTAAATAAATAATAATATTCCCCTAAAGGATTGGAACTCCTACCTCAAAAATCTTTATGAATCCCCTATTGTTGTGGACAACATTTCAAACATTTATATAGAGGATGAAGTATTTTCTATAGAAGACATAAAGTTTTGGGTTAAGGGATTCACAAAAAAGAAAGACAAGAATATAGAAAGATACCAAGATAAAATCTTAAAATTGAAGGGCCTATCCTCATCCCTCACATACACAAGCTCTTCAATTTAGCAATCAACTAGAGTATATTTAAAAGTAAGGATAAAAATATATTACAAATTTAATAATAAAAAAATCCAATAAATTGAATGACAAGAAGAAACCAACAAAAGTTATTGTTCTGATAATATTATAAGTGTGTCAGATTTAGTTTTGATGGTATTATGAGTGTGCCACATTCATACATTCTTCAGGTGATATTTTTTTATGTGTCACATTCATTGATTATATTTGATATTTGTTATGTGCCATATTCAGTGATTATATTTGAATTAGCTTTATGTATTCGAGGATTGAAAATCACTCTAGAGAAAGATATATGACATATATTTTTATTAATTATATATATATGAAAAAAGATTTAGTTTTGATGGTATTATGAGTGTGTCACATTCATACATTCTTGTGGTGATATTTTTTTATGTGTCACATTCATTGATTATATTTGATATTTGTTATGTGCCATATTCAATGATTATATTTGAATTAGCTTTATGTATTCAAGGATTGAAAATCAGTGAGTATATTATTTTAATAAATAAATTGAGATGATATATGTTAATATTAGTTTTAACATTTATTAGTAATAGAATGTAGTAAGATATGAAAATTTTGAATTGATAAGGTAGCATTGGAATTCGTTATACCATATATAATATATGATGATGTAATTGAGCATGATTTTAAAAAATAATATAAGTATTAAAAGTTTTTATTTGTCATTTTTATTATATATGATGATGCAATTGAGCATGAATTAAAAAAAATATATAAGTATTAAAAGTTTTTGTTTTTCATTTTTAATATTTTTTATAATATATGAGGTAATTGAGCATCGATACATATTTTTAATATTTTTATAATATATGATGATATAATTGAGCATCAATTAAAAAATAATATAAGTACTAAAACTTTTTAATTTTCATTTCAGTTTTATATTTTTATTTATTAGTGTTATTTATGTTTTTATATTTTTTGTTATTTTTATTTTATTATTTTGGATCTTAAAAACACTATTAATATTTTACTAAAAAAATATTTATAAACACTCTAAAATTAATTATTTATTATTATGGAAAATTAAATCCATAAATAGTAAAAGTATTAAAAGGTTATGCATTTTTTTTTAAAGAAAAGTGAAGATTTTTATCATAATTTTACACCTATCCTTTTTTCTTAAAACTGTTAGAAAAGCCATTAGGGATGTTTCTAATGAGTCCTTAAAATTATATTTGATAAATAGACACAAAGCCCTAATTAAAAGGGAAAAAATGACATTACATAAATATAAAGCAAGAAAAACTTCTACAAATATCAATGCTCGATCCTAAGAGATTTTGGAGGTAATTTGTGACTCATAAAACTAAAGAAATAACAAGATTCCCCTAAAGGTCTGAAACGCCTACCTCAAAAATATTTATGAATCCCCTATTGCCGTGGACAATATTTCAACTGTTTATATAGAGGATGAAGTGTTTTCTATAGAAGGCATAATTTTTTGGGTTAAGGGATTCACAAAAGGGAAAGATAAGGACATAGAAAGATACCAAGATGAAATCTTAAAATTGGAGGGCCTATCCTCATCCCTCACATACACGAGCTCTTCAATTTAACAGTCAACTAGGGATTCTGTTAACCCTAGACTCAAAGCCTCATTGTTCCTATATTTAAAGGTGGGGATAAAAGTAATCCCTCTAATTATAGGACCCTTATGGTTAACCCCATCTTATCCAAGCTATACACAAGTTTTATGGAAAAGAAGATCAACATATGGCTTGAAATTCATGGAAAAAGAGCTAAAKTCAAAGTCAACTTTAGAGGCCATCATTCAACTGTGGACCATATTGTTACACTTAGCATCATTTCATAGGAGTGTCACAATAATAAAACCGATATCCTTTGTTGTTTTGTTGATTTTAGAAAAGTTTTGACACAATGCCCAACTCTAACTTTTGGAATAGGTTAGATGCGATAACAATTCCTTCCGAGATGAGATCTATTATAGTAAGGCTATATGAGAGTGTTATTTACACATTTAGGAACACATGGAGTTGATATGAAGAAATTAACTGTAATATAGGAATCAAGCAAGTTTTTCGCTTGTCGCCTACCCTCTTTGGCATATACATTGATAAGTTAAAATATTGGTTGGAAGATGTTGGTTGTACTAACCCAACTCTCACTAGTATAGTCATCATCCTTCTTATTTACGATGATGATATTTTTCTTATGGAAAGGAATCCCTATGACCTCAGTAAGCATCTAAGAATCCTCAAGGACTTCTACTCTAGTATGGGTATTGTAATATACCTTCTATTTGTATATTAGGTTTAAATTAATTAAATGTAAAGTCACACCCTTTTGTCTAAAAATATGTGACTTCACTCATTTATGTCTATTTATACACATTGATGTAAATTGAATAGACATTGGATAATAAAAAATAAAAAATATTGGTTATATATTTCATATGTAACTCGTTGTATGCTTCCAATTGGTACCAAAACATTCCTTCCTTGACCATTCCTCCTTCGACCTCCTCATTTATGCATCATCCCATCCATATTACCATTCACCATCATCCCGCACACCCCACACACCTCCTGACCAACCCCATATTCTCTTCCTTCGTTCAAGATTCCTAGCCCCAGAAATTTTTCTTCACTTCCCACCTCACCCTACTACCATTCAAACCCTTGTTTCTCTTGACCACAACCTTGATTCTCTTGACTACGACCAATTCCCTCTCCCTCATGATTCCACCTACTCAATTCCCTCTCCCTCACGATTCGCATGATTACACCTCGCCCTTCTACCATTCCTCCCCTTCACTCGGGCATTTCCATGTATTTATGAGAACAAACCCTCACAGTCACCTTCAATTTCACAAGTTGCTCATGATTCTGCCCATACTCTCATCATTTCTTCCTTTCCTCATGATTCTCTCTCTTGAAACAGATAGTTATAAATGGATTTCATTTTTCCTCTCCTATCTCGGTAACAAATAGCTTCTGCCTTCTCACCGGCGAGCAACAATGAAGATATCAGATAAAATGGATGGGGAAATAGAGAAAAAGGCAGGAGGATCAGACAACAACCCTACCTCCATGTTGGAACTAAGCGAATTCCTTAAACAATTTTTTGCAGGCCTTATAAATCAAGTAAATACTTCACTGGATGGAAAAATTGACAAATTTAACAAAGGACTAGTAGAGTGTAATAGAAATTATAGTAACATGAGAATCAAGATCGAAGCAATAAAAATGGGAATAGAACCTCCAATAATTTAACTTCACATTGAAATCCTCCCTAATCACACTCCTCATCCAACATGGAGACTTATAATAATGGCATACCCAAGGAAAATCTTATTGTTCCATAATTTTATGGATCAAATGCAAGAGAAGAAACAAGTTGGGTAAATAAATCAAACAATACTTCAAGTATGACCAAATTTCTTATGATGAAGAAAAAAATAATTTCTCATCTATACATCTAAAGGAATTTTCATATGATTGGTTCCTATGGTGGAGAGAAAAATCCAAATCTCTAGCAAGAGCCTTTGTTGTATTAAAAAATAACTTCTTCCTATGTTTTCTCATCACAGAAGAAAATAGGTTTTTTTCTAAACTCGTCTGATCAAAATAATAAGGTATAGTGGAGGAATTTTTTTCAAGATCTACATGTACTCACCACTTGTGTCCCTACTATATCAGAAGATTGGCTACCTCAAATAGCCTTATCAGGGTTGAAGGAAAATATCCGAAATAAGCTCGAATTACTTGACATTAAGGATATTGAGCAAGCTCGTAAGAAATCCAAAATCACTGAAAAGAAACTTAAATCATATCAAAAGACATCATGAAACTCACTTGAAGACTCTGGCTCCAAATACATTCCCCCTCACAAAAGGAAACCACTACCATATATGAGTGTTGGCACAGGGGAAGACCCAGGGTTCAACACTACAACAACGCTCCAATAAAACACTAACTATCGGCCCTTTTGGAAACACCTACGAAGCAGATGAAGTCTCACCTGAGGTAGAGGTAGGGGTGGTTGTAGGACTTAGGTGTCTACAAGCTTATAACACTTAATAGAGAAAACAAAGCATCGCAGCATCCACCCTGATCTAATGTATATAAGCACTTAGCAAAGGAATTAGATCAGATATAGAAGATTCAAGCACTAAGAAAGTTCACAGATGTTAGATCTAGCATCCAGATTTATCATAAGCGCAAAGCATAAGAAGATTTGTCTATCTATATCAAATCACTTAGCACATAACACATAAACACATCAGAACATCGCACAGAGCAAAATAACACAATATTTACGTGGTTCACCCCCACCCTGGGGCTACGTCCACCAACTCTTCTTCTTTATTAGCTTCATTCAATCATCTACATGCACAGAGCCAAAAACCCTTACTCCACATAAGACATGAGATCTGCACAACTCGCTAGATCCTCCTTCCTTGCGTTACAGCACAAAGCCCTCCACAATCTCTTAAATGACTTGCACTTGGCTCTGCAAGTCTCACAGAGTATGCATGAAGCCTTACACTTGTTTATCACACATATCCCACTCTTAGCACTTATCCAAATTGCACAACACTTGCGCACTATTCCACTACTTACATGGCCTAGCCTTCTATTTATACATACAAAATAGGTCTAAACATGGGTAAACCCATGGGCCGATGTAATGTCCCTTTCCAAATAGGAGCTCCAGAAGAGGAGGCTTAATGGTCTAAACCACCCCGTTAGACTATAGCCAGGGCCAAAGAGGGGTAAATAGGGTTACTAGAGGTCACTCCAGTCACAGGTGTTATATTC
>SNQJ01S0018639.1:0-12604 GCA_010110895.2 Picea sitchensis | reverse complement strand
AAGACAACACAAACCAACCAAAGTGAAGATAACACAATCTATTCAATAGTCAACCTATGTGTATGATCAAGGAATTACACAATAAAGTGGAAATAACTTTATGGGAAAGGGACATGCCACTGTATCATATTAATGGAAAGTAACGATTACAACCTGATCCTTGACGTCGCAAACTTCCTATCGATGTCTCTTGGCTCCGACACACACACTTTCTCAATCATTGCATGAAGAAGATAAAATCCTCTTGATAGACTTTCTGAAGTCTCCAAGCTGTTGTTCAATACTAAGTCCTTCACACAATTCTTTCACCAATTCTCCAATGAATCTTGCTTAACCTTTTCCATGAGAATTCCCTCAATATATAGGAGATAATGAATTAGTTACTTGGATAAGAATGATCTCAAAATATTAGGAAATCCAGTACTAGGATAACCATTCGAATGCCAACCCATCCTTCTAGAAGATTCCCTTCTAGAAGCATCAAGAATTCATCTTTTTCCATGCTTTAGGAAGAGTTCGTACCCTAGCAGTTCAACACAGTGTGAGAAGTTCGCGCCCTGGCTTAAGGCAACCTACGAGAATGGGTCATTCTCGCACCCAAATGCACTAGCAGCCTGTGAACCTTCTTCAAAAATGAGTTTTCTGGGAAGAGATGAAAATAACTTTTCTCAGGAGAAGGTTCTTATGAAGAGCCTGAGTACACCATCATCAATACATCATCATGATGACCAAAATCATGGGTAACATAAACTTCAATGCTGCAATCTTATCTTGGTCTGCTCGAACTGCACGTATTGCCTTCGGGAGGTATGCAGTGACCAAAGTGTACTCGAAATATCTGGGCACATTGTCTCAATTAATTGCGTCGTTCAGAGGTGGTAGATAGGTGGGTAAGATGGTCTGGATCAATTTAGCATTCGCTAGATCATCCCTTTGCTTGGTTCTCTTTTCATCAGATGGTCGGAATGGTCTGACTCCGCGAGCAGTGGATGGAGAGGCTGGTAGTCCTCTTGTCGACAATGCTTGTACAACTGTAGACATCGACATGACTCTCTCAGTCATGAGGTCGATCAAAACTTCTTCAACAATTTTCTCTGCAGCGCTCAACTCTTCCGACATACACACTTGGGGTTAACAATCTTGGGTTCAGGGAATAACTTAGACACTGTAATAGGATAGATAGCAATATTGCAATGATCACTGTATAAAATCAACTTAGTCTACGGGCTCAAATTCTCAGTTGGAAAAAGTGTTCTTAGTACGTGGTGCGATGGGATAAATAGGTAACTCGGAAACGAGTCGCTTGCAATAGGTAAGAAGCCTTCATTAACTTGGTTATGTCCATTATGGAGCAGTCCCAACGATCGGATGGCAAGCTGTCCGTCCATAAATGTCTTTCTGCCTATTTAGAGTGTTGGTATAATGGTTATAATGCCGCCAACAACTCTATTGCTTCGTTATGGTGAAGTGCCATGCGTCGTTGTTCTGATATCCTGGTGAAGCTCCAATTTTGGAAATTTTCCTTCTGCGAGGTCCCCTCTAGACCCTTCTGTAACTTGTCGATCTTATCTCTCTTTTTACTTATCTTTCTAGCCTTCTTCCCAGTGAGTTTCATCTCGGTGTGCCTTTTTCCATTCTGATCCTTATCTTGTTTTGGCATAGTTACTTCGCGTTGTTGAGATTCCTTCCTAAGATTCAAGGGAAACCCTTCTTATTCATATAGAATAGGTACTTCAATATTCAATGGTTCTTCTAGTGTTCTTGCAACTTCGACATCTGGGTTTCTGGTGTTAAATGGATTTGGTCTGTTCTTCTGTTCTTCAATCAAGTGTGCGATCCTTCTAGTCATGAATTATTTTAATTATTGCTTCTGTTGTTCTAAAAATTCTTCTTCTTCTTTACTTCTAGTCTGATTTCTTTCAATCTAAGGTTTTCCGAGTAGCATGGTAAACGAGGCGTTGTTTTCATTGAATTTAACAATATCAAAATCTTCCTCTGTCGAGGTTCTATTGATAGTCATAATTAGCTTGGTAAGTCTTCCACAGAGGGTCATCAATTTTCCTCTGAATAATCCTATTCCTCCCAATGAGGGAATCATAGCAGGCTTTCCTAAAAGTTCCCAAGTTCTTTCTGTCATAATATTCACTTGTGTTTCCTCATCCAGAACACAGTCAACGTTAAAGTCTCCTATTCTTACTTCAAGGATTTCTTTTTATTTGAAGATCTCTGATAAGTTGACATGTCGGTGGTCATTCAGGGTTTCTCTTATCTATAGCAATACTCTCTCTGATTCTTCCTGGGATTCTGTCATAATCTTAGTTTCTGGATCTGCCTTAGGTTTTTCTTGTCTCATGTTCATTTTTTCAACCTTAGCAATCATTCTAGGGAAATCCAAAACTTCATGGTCCATAGCTTTACAAAAAAGACAACTAGGTCTTCTCCCAGGGCATTCCTTAACAAGATGCCCCGGTCTTCTACAACTGTAACAGAGGGTTAATCCTCTCTTTCTTTTAAATGACCCCCAGCCTTTCCTGTACTGCGCACTAGGATCATGGTAAATAAACTGCAAACATTTCTTTCTAGGATCCTGCATACACTTGTTAGTCCAAACATTCCTTCTATGCACAGGTATAACATACTTTTTCACTATTCTTAGCAGATCTATTTATATCAAATCTTCTTTCATCTATTAATACCCTAGTTTTCAAGCTAGGACAGAATCTATCAAACATACCTAGATTCATACTTTTG
This sequence comes from Picea sitchensis, assembly GCA_010110895.2. NCBI lineage: Eukaryota > Viridiplantae > Streptophyta > Pinopsida > Pinales > Pinaceae > Picea > Picea sitchensis. Next base: position 9,853 of record SNQJ01S0018639.1, on the reverse strand, counting down.
AAACAAAAATTTCCACTAATCTTACTTCTACAAAGCACAAAGCTTTCAGATCTATAACTTTTCACTATTCATACCTTTATCAGAGTACAGAGATTTCATATCTTACCTCAAAAAGTCTCACTTTTACCTTTCTTAGAGCACAAAGATTTATAAATCAAGTAGAATACTGTGCACTAGGGCAACAGATCTACAAACAGAGCTTTCACAATTTCAGGTCAGATCTTTGCACAAAGAGTATTCTTCCTCAGTCCCCAACAATCACAGTTTCAGGTCCTGGAAACAAAACCATTTGTTGGCATAGGGGCAGACCCAGGGTTCAACGCTACAACAGTGCACCAACAAAATCCTAACTACCGGCCCTTTCAGAAACACCTACGAAGCAGATGAAGTCTCACCTGAGGTAGAGGTAGGGGTGGTTGTAGGACTCAGGTGTCTGCAACCTTAGCTGGGACACAGAGCTGTGATTATAACACGTAATAGGGTACTTAGAACTGTTAGTTCATCATTAGCTAACCAATATCTACTCTGCAAAGAAAACAGAGCATCGTAGCATCCACCCTGATCTAATGTATATAATCACTTAGCAAAGGAATTAGATCAGATCTAGTAGATTCAAGCATTAATAAAGTTCACAGATGTCAGATCTAGCACCCAGATTCCTCATAAGCACAAAGAATATGAAGATCTATCCACCTATATCAAATCACTTAGCACATAACACATAAACACATCAGAATATCGCACAGAGAAGAATAACACAATATTTACGTGGTTCATCCCCACTCTGGGGCTACATCCACCAACTCTTCTTCTTTATTAGCTTCAATCAGTCATCTACATGCACAGAGCCAAAAACCCTTACTCCGCATAAGACAGGAGATCTGCGCAGCTTGCTAGATCCTCCTTCCTTGCATTACACCACAAATCCCTCCATGGTCTCTTACAATGACTTTCACTTGGCTTTGCAAGTCTCACACAGTATGCAGGAATCCTTACACTTATTTATCACACAGATCCCACTCTTAGCACTTAGCCAACTCGCACAAAACTTGCGCACTATTCCACTACTTCTTACATTGCTTATCCTTTTATTTATACATACAAAATAAGCCTAAACATGGGTAAACCCATGGGTCGGCATCCCATTCCCATTACATATTCCCAAATCCCAAAAAGGACCCAAAAAGGGGCCGAGATCTCATGATCTCTACTTCATCTTGCGCTCCGTCTTCGACAAGTTGTAGAAGTCCCAAAATAGGTAAACTTGACCAAGGATCTCCCAAAACTTGGTCAAGGGCCAACAATGAGACAAGATAAGGACCGATGTTTTAAATGTAACACACCTAATTGGAAACCAGGCCATAAGTGCAAGGACAAAACAAAATTTCATTGCGAAATAGATAAGAGTGACAATGAAAAGGATGAGGAAGTAAGAGGAATATATTCATCTGATGAATAAAAAAATAATGGAGACTCACAAAATTCCCATGAATTAGGAAATCAAAACACAAGTCTGACACTCTCTGTCACCACAATGATGAGTATTTATCAACCCCAAACTCTTAAAGTTTATGTCTATGTTAAGAAAAATAAAGTAACAATGCTTATAGATAGTGGAAGTTCACATAATTTTATAGATACAAATATAACAAGGATATTAAACATATTCTTTTATCCTACCTCTGAATTTCAAGTCTCCCTCCCGGGAAATAGGACTACTTCATGTGATGGGAAATGCCACAAGGTAGAAGTATCCAATGTCGATGAATGACTACAAATTAAAATATCCTATGTATGATATGCCAATTAGAGGGGTAGATATTTTCTTGGGGGCCCAATGGTTAGCCACACTTGGTACTATTGGATTGAAATTACAAGAGCAATTTATAATATTTTATGAAAATGGGGAAAAGTACAAATTGCATGGAATTAACTGTCCTCCTCCACAAATAGTCTCGTCTAATGGGATGGAAAAAATGATTAAAAAGGGAGCCTAGGATTATTTCTTACACTGCTATGCCATAGAGGGAACTACTAATGAGGACAAAAATGACGATCCTAATAAATTAAACAAAATTCTTCGAAAATATAACACCATTTTTCAGGAAACTCCTCGTGGTATTCCTCCACCTTGTTTTAGAGACCACATCATAGAATTGATCCATGGTTCCACCCCAATAAGAAAAAAAATATTATAGACAATCACAACAACATAAGACAAAAATTGAGTGCTTGATTCAAGAATTATTGGACTGCAGTGTTATGACATGAAGCAAGAGTCCTTACTCAATTCTAGTCATGCTTCCTAGGAAAAATGATAGATCATATAGACTCTGTATTGATTATCGCAAATTGAACAAAATTACGATAAAGGATAAATTTCCAATTCCAATTGTAGATGATTTAATGGATGAGCTCAATGTGGCTAAATATTTCTCCAAGCTAGACCTAAAATCATGTTATTAACAAATAAGAATCTGAGAGGAAGACATTACCAAAACTGCTTTTTTTACCCATGAAGGGTTGTATGAATTTTGGGTCATGCCTTTTGGTTTATCCAATGCTCCCGCTACCTTCCAAGAAATAATGAATGATTTATTTTGTCCATACCCATAAAAGTGTGTACTTGTCTTCTTCGATGATATCCTTGTTTATAGAAAGAATTGGAACTCACACCTCGAACACACAGAGGCATTATTAAAAATCCTTCAAGAGAATAAGTTATACACTAACAAATCTAAATGAAATTTTGGACAAAAAGAGATAGCATTTTTGAGACATGGCGTATCAAATGAAGCAATCAAGGTTGATCCGAATAAAATTGTGGCAGTTACTGAGTGGCCTAGCCCCAAATAAATCACATCATTATGAGGATTCTTGGATCTTACTGGGTACTACATAATATTTGTTCGAAACTACGCATGAATTGTGCCCCATTAAAAACTCTATTGAAAAAAGATGCTTTTAAATGGAGTGATGAAGCTGAAGTGTTCTTTAGAAGGTTAAATCTCTTAATGAAAACCACCCTAGTTTTGATAGCACCAGATTTCTCCAAAAAACATTTCCTTGAATGTGATGCTTCAGGAACAATATTAGGTGTCGTACTTGTGCAATATAATCATCCCATCGCATTCAAAAGTCAAAAATCTAAACCAAGGGAGCTAACAAAATCAACATATGACAAACAAATGTTGGAAATTATGCATGCCTTGGTTAAGTGGGAACAATACTTGTTGGGAACAAAAATTCTTGTGAAAATGGACCACACTAGCTTGAAGTATTTTCTAACTCAGAAGAACCTTTCATCAAAGAAATAAAAATGGGTGAGCAGAATCCAAGCCTTTGACTTCGATATTATTTATTGAGTATGTCAAAAATCCAGAGATAAGGAAGATAATATAGGAAGTGGAAAGAAACCCAACTACAAATCCTAAATTCACTTGACAAAATGACATATTGTGGTACAAACAAAGGATATTTTTACCCAACTCGTCCAAGTTCAAATTCTAAGTTTTGAAATAAAATCATGATTCTCCCACAGAAGGCCATGTGGGATTTTTCAAAACTTACTACAATATAGTCTTTATTTTGGAAAGGTATGCAGTCTAACATTCAAAAATATGTGGTAGAATGAGACAACTGTAAATGGAATGTTTTTGAAACAAATGCTCCTCTGGGTCTCCTTGAACCCCTTCATGTTCTTATCCAAAACATTTATGAAATATCTATGGAATTTATTACTAGTCTTCCTACCTCTGAAGGAAAATATTCTATATTCATAATCATAGATCGATTAAAACAATATGCCACTTTGTTGGGATTTCTTCAAAATCCAAGGCTATCCAAGTCACAAATAGAAATGTTAAAAATGTTTTTAAGCTTCATGGATTTCCCAAGGTTATTATAAGCGACAAGGATCCCAAGTTCACTAGCCACTTTTGAAAGGAAATATTTCACCAAGTTGGGACATCCTTAACCATGAGTAGTACATACCACCCCCAAACAGATGGCCAAACTAAAGTGGTTAATAAATGCCTTGAAGGGTACCCAAGGAATTTTGTGAATGATCGTCATACACAATGTATTAATTGGTTACATCATGCAGAATGGTGTTACAATAGTACATATCATAACTCAAAAAAATTGTCCCCATTTGAAGCACTGTATGGTTATGTGCCTCCCTCAATTAAGGAATATGTTATCAATTCTAAGGTTAATGCCCCGAAAGACTATCTATCCACATCATCTGAAATTTCACAGACTCTTAAAGCTCACCTTGAACAAGAAAGGAACCAAATGAAACAACAAGCTAACAAAAGAAGAATCGACTGAAAATTTATGACAGGAGATTGAGTGTTTGTTCAACTACAACCTTACAAACATAGTTCTCTTAAAAATTACAAGAAACACAAAATGACTCCTAATTTTTATGGACCCTATCAAATTCGAAAGAGAATTGGTCAAGTTGCTTATACACTTGATATTCCAAGTAAAGGGAAATTGCATGATGTTTTTCATGTTTATTGTTTGAAGAAAAAATTGGGTCCTACCATCCATATACAAACAAAATTGTCTCTTTTAGATGAATAAGGAAGGTTGGTTTACTTCTTGAAGGTATATTGGAAGTACAAACCAAATTCCTTCTTCATAGAAGAATTAATGAGTGTTTGATCAAATGGAAGAACTTACCTAAAGACGAAGCTACTTGGGAATTTAAGGAGTTTAGATCCAAAAATTTAACTTTACCCATGCTTTGCGGAAAAAACTTTTCAGGAAGGGATGACTTGTAATATACCTTTTATTTGAATATTATGTTTAAATTAATTAAATGTAAATTTGTTAAGGTTTAAGCTATTATTAGGTTTCTTTTCAATTTACTAGATAACCATAGCATAGATAGGATCACTGAGAGAAACACAATCACAATATACACAAAATTTATCCTGGGAAACCCTCATGGGGGAGAAAACCCAACAAAAACTTCCTTAATATAGATAGCCAGTACAATGCCAAGACAATAAACCAAACACTAGAGAATATCCTCCATTGAGCAATGTGCCTCTCTCTTCCTTCTTCTCCCAACTACAACTACCAAACGTGCGCACTGAGTAAGCGAGTGAGTGCAGAGTGATCAAATGACGCGCCGAATTCCTTTATTTATACAAACTGGAAGGTGTTGGAAATGTGTCTCTTCACTGGGCAGGGCCAACTTGTCTTCTTAGTGGTTAAAACCACTTTAATTAGCTCGGGGGATGACTTCTAAATTTGCATAATATATTTAGGGTTTGACCAACCCACAAAAGGGGATTTGGTCAATTACAATGCCCAACATGATCAATCCACAAAAGGGGATTGATCTAATGAATAATAACTCAATAGTAAATAGAATAATCTTTTCATTTACAATATTTCAACACCCCCCCTTAACAATAAGGGTATTCTACAACATCATCAGGAGAGAGAGAGGGAAACAACAATCAACAACATCTGGAGCACTGACTGGAATATCTATAAATCATCGTAATTTTTTCTCATCATCATCATTCACAACATGGATCTGGAGTAACATCATCATCCTCATCATCTTTGGCATGAGGCTAAAGTAACATCATCATCTTCTTTAGCATGAGGCTAAAGTAATATCATCAAAATCTTTAGCATGAGGCTAAAAGTAATATCATCAACATCTTTAGCATGATGATAAAGTAACATCATCATATTCAACATGAAATCTTAAATAACATCATCATCATCATCATCATCATCATCTTCAACAAGAAGTTGAAGTGGCATCATCATCATCATCTTTAGCAAGAAGTTGAAGTGACATCATCATCACCATCTTCAACAAGAAGCAGAAGTGGCATCATCATCATCTGCATCAACATGGATTATTATAAAATTAATACATCATCATAATCAATAACAACACAAGGATAATACAACATCAACAACAACAGTATCACATCACAAAGGCTAGAGCATCATCAACATCAACACTAGGCTAGAAATATTTAGCACGAAGATGGCATCTCAAAAACATAAGAATGAAGATGGAAACTCAACAAGATCACCACAAAGATAGAAATATTCAGCATGAGGTTGGAATCACAACAACATCAGTACGAAGCTGGAAATATTCAGCACAAGGATGGCATCAACAACATCAACACGAAGCTAGAAATATTTAGTACTAGGTTGGCATCATCAACATATTTTGGTACTCTGACAAATACAAAGGATCTGCCCAGGAATCAAAAGATTCCCTAGGATATATAGAATCCTAATAGAGATACCATTATTTACTAAAGCTAGCATATACATGCACAAGTACTCTGATAGCCCATCCTTACGGACCTTCGTTATCTATCCAGGGATGATTAGTCCCCTAGGATATAAAATCCTAACTGAGCTACCCACTATTGTTTAGGATACCATAGTATCATCAACGCTACTCCTCCTTTCGAGGGAGGTCCTTTCGGACTATACCAATATTGTCTCGAAAGTGCTCAAACTTTACACGAAACATATGATTAGTCAACACATCTACAACATGTTCATCTGTGCCAACATATTGGAGCTTTATATCTCCTCTCTGCATCATACCATGAATGAAGTGATACTGGATCTCTATGTGCTTCGACTGATCATGGAACACATCATTTTCATACAACTCTGGTTATCACATAGGATCATGGTGGCTTCCATATTCATATCAAATAGATCTGGAAATAACATTCGAAGCCATATGGCTTCATAACTGTCAGAACATGTAGCAATGTATTACGCTTCTATCACGCTAGGAGAAATACTGGATTGCTTCCTACTTTGCCATGAATTCACGTCTGACCCCAAACTGAAACAACATCCTGAAGTGATCTTTCTATCAAAAAAACTTCTAGATCAATATGAATCAGTATAACCAATCAATCATAATTCATGATCTCCATTATAACAGAGACCATATTTCAACGTACCCTTAAGGTATCTCATCACATATTTTGCAGCTGCAGGGTGAAAACATCTGTGCTCTACTAGATACTGACTCAAAGGTGTTCACAAAAAAACATATATCTGACCTGGCATTCATTAGATACATCAACGAACCAATAAAAATCTATCTGTACAGAGTAGCATCAACCCATTCCAACAAGGTATCTACCAGGAGATTCAACTTTGTTTCCATGGGTGTGTTCATGGATTTATACTCCAACATATCAAAACCTCTTTAGTATTTCTACTGCATGCTTCCCTTGGTTAAGGAAGATCTTCTCTGGGCTATGTCAAACTTCAAGGCCTTAGAGATAATGCATTAGGTCTTTCATCAAACTCTGTATCAGGCTTCTTCTGCAATCTGTGATGATATTTTCTTCATCTTGTCAAGAATAAATTATCTACATATAGTAGCAACATCACTGCCTCATCATTCATAACCTTGATGTAAAGGTTAGAATCAAATTTTCTCTTGGTAAAGCCCAAGCTCGTTAGGAAACTGTCAATTTTTCCATATCAAGCTCTAGGAGCTTGCTTCAACCTATACATATCTTTCTTCAACCTGCAAACATGAGTCTTTTTATCTTAAACTTCAAACCAAATTTTCTCATTACATTGTACCAATCCGATACACTTTCTCAGTTGCAACTCAATATGCACAATCATGTGCTAGCTCTATGTGGTTTCTGCAAGGCACTATCTGCCTTACTGTTTGAGAGTATGTCCTCTTCTATTTCTGCAACTGTTCCTTCTGGAACTGGGACTCTTCACCTGCAGTTTCTCTGAGGCTGAGAATGACTGCTTCATCCTCAATGTGGCTGTTGAAATCTGAGAGTAACTCCTCTTATTCTATCACGAAAACAACTTCATATGAAACTGAGAGTGGCTCAATAACTGATATTGAAGGTAGCTCTTCTTATTTCATGGAGGTAACTCTATCTTTTATCGTAGTCATGTCTCCATGACCCAACTAATGTAATGCACCAACTGCCACTCAATTTTAAATGTGGGGATTTCTCCCCCTACATCTCATACTATATATGAATCATGGTTGTTCTGGTTGTCTTCATAAATACTAGAATCATTTCCCCAATTACTAGAGTAAGTGTCCCATCATAGTATTCTCACTCTTGTTGGGAGAATCCTCTGAACACACATCAAGATTTCTACATCTGCAAGATGCTTGATCGGTTTAAATCAATCTTGGAAATAAATACTGACTTCTCTTCTAGTCTCATGGAAGAATCTATATCCTAGTCTTTCTGATTGGCTTCCTTCTCTGTCACTGAAACAAGGGAATCTTCCCAGGATATTTCATATCTCCTAGAAATTTCTGAAGCTACGATTTCTCATGGCATCTATTTCCTAGTCCTGGAAGTTTGTCTCTTCATCTAATCCTTTCTGCAATCAAGATTACCTTCGATTTCTTTTGAATCTACAAGGAATTCATCATCTCTTATAGGGTATACTTAGTGTTGAATACCAAGTCTAAATATGAAAAGTTGAGTTAGACTTCAAGTGAATACTGCTTCCTGACAAGGTGGCTTCATTATCCTTTGAACAAGTCTATTGTGAGTTTTTTTTCTAATGTTCGGTCATATTTGGAGCCTTCTTATCCTTACAATCAATATCCATATGAGATACTCTGGATCTGAAAAGATAGCTTCTTCTTCATCTTCTTTGGTACATGAATGTATACCGTCATGTTCATGACTTGGGTAGTCTGCTTCATGTCTCATCTAATTTGTTTCCTTCTGTAACCTTCACTATAGCTTCCTTAGGGTTATCACCTATGACCTGAACCAAGGTCAACAAAACAACATGAAAGAATAATACTCTTTTGATAATAGTAAAACAATAGCACAAATAATCATGAAAGTGTCTCCTTTAGAGATATCACTTGTGACTTGCCTGAAACAAAGATCAAAAGTAAGAAATACAATACAAAATGAGATCAACACTCTTATAGTGTTGTGATAAAACATTCCTCCATGGTAACCTGGGATCAAAACAAGAAGTTTATCCTATAGGAGATGTTATTTGTATATGGTAAATGATTACATTAAGCATTTATATCAATATGCTCACATGCTACCAAGTATAATATTTTTGAAAGATTGCTACCTCATCTATAGTGTTTACTTGTAAAGGGGTAGTTATCAACTTGTCATGTGCAAATTTGAATCTTATCAACTTAATTAATCAAACCTAGAACCTGGAGCCTTGTCCTCAAGAATGAGTGTGTTTCTTTTCTTCCAAGTTTCCTTCACTCAAGATGACGAGTGCTTTATTCAACTTGTCTTTTGTACTAAGACAATATGTTATCTTGACAGAAAGCTAGGTTAGAGAGTAAACTCTATCATCTCAAATTTAATCAATCTAATACCTTTACTTTAATTGTGACCAAAGTTTAGTATGATAGTCATAGCTTCAACATGCAACCTAGATCAAAATAATGTCATAAAAAATAGATGCATATCGGAATAATCAATTCTTGGTTGCATTATTCCTCTAAATGTGTTAGATCTGAGATCTTTTTGGATCTATGGCAAGAGATCCCTTCTCCTGCAAATACCCTTTAAATATTAATAGTTTAAACATACGTGAATACATACCTCTGGTAGTATTTGCTGGTAGTGGCACCATCTGGCAGCAACGGTAATAATTACCAACTCTTAAAAACTTCAAGGGTGACTGCAACTGGTACTGCAGGTGATACTTCAACTGATACTGCAACTGCAATTGATACTGCAACTGATTCTGAAACTGCAACTACAACTGCAACTTAGAGTTTTATGAGGAAACTTGATGCAAAACCCCCCTTCCCTCCTAGGGATTTTGCGACCTCCCAGTCTCAAAT
>SNQJ01S0018638.1:78248-89374 GCA_010110895.2 Picea sitchensis | reverse complement strand
TGTATAAGCTATTTATGATAAGGAAGTTTTTGCTGGGTTTTCTTCCCCTAGAGGGTTTCCCATGATAAATGTTGTGTCTCTTGTGGATGTGTATTTCTCAGTGATCTTGTTCTTATTATGCTCGTATCTTATGAAATGCAAAGAACTATAATAATGGCATTAACATCATGTTCCTCATCGGACGTTGAATCATACACTGAAGGTTGTCCTCGCAACATATACAACCTGTCCACCTGATCACCGATCAGCGGTAGTTCCACTGGGTCCACCCCCTCCCTGTAGATAGACATGTTCCCTCTTGAACAATGTACAATATCCTACATCCTCCAAGGCTGAGACTGAGAGCAAGTTAATCCTCAGCCCTGGAACAAAGAGAACTCCATCAAGCTCCAGGAATCATCCATATTCGAGTTGGAATCTAACCCCTCCAACTCCATGTACAGCTTGCGCCATACCACCTTTATTTACCACCTTTTGGTCAGGACCTATCTCTGTGATATTAAGGAATACTCGCCAGATTCCTGTCACGTGGCAAGAGGCTCCAATATCCACAATCTATTTGATATCACCTCTAAGTCCTTTGCCACCGACACTGGAAACTAGGGTAACCAAAGAAAATTCCTTATCATACTTGGAAGCAAAGTCCTCCATGGCTATTGTAGTAGCTATCTCAGGCCCCTCAGGTTCCTTCTTCTTCTTCCTTTCAGGACAATGAGAAGCAAGGTGCCCCAACTGGTTACAACAGTGAACATCTGACTTTACTCAAGTCCCTCCCAAAACTTCATTTCTTTCTCTTTGCAGCAAGAACAACATTCTCATCAACTCCATCCATCTTCTCTCCATTGCTTTGAGATCCTTCTGAAGGATCTCCTCGTGAGTGAAATCGTCTCACGGTCTGATCCAATCTGGAAGGTGCTCATGACCCACCACACACTTCACGAAGACTTCCCATTCCTTGGTGAAGCCTTTCAAGGCTATCCTCACCAACTCTGAATCTGATATAACCTTTCCAACTTCAAGAAACTCATCTTTCACTTGAGTTACCCGAGTAAGATAAGAATAAACACTCTCCTCCTTACCCATCTTGGTATCATGCAACTTAGCCTTCAAGGCCATCTTCTAGTGTTCATTCTTCGTCTCAAATAAGTTCTTAAGTGCATCCCACATCTCTTTGGTTGTCTTCTTCTTAGCCAAGTGTGGGATAAGGTGATCGTTCACCCCATCCAGAATAATCCTCTGAGCTTTGGCCTCCTTGACCTCATGCAAATCCAAAGCAACATGATCTGTTGTGGGAATCACAACAACAGAACTGACATAGTTCTAAATCTTGTTCTCCTTGAGAACAACTGACATCCGGACCTTCCACTGCAAATAGTTGGAAATGCCATCCAACCGATCCTCAAATCTAATACATGCAACCATATTCCCTGTCACAACTCAAGGAAAACAATCACAAATTCCTCCATTCAAACTTGCCCAAAAATCTCACTGTTCACTGTCACTCAGAGACCAAGCTTTGATACCATGTAGAAGTTTAATGACAAAATCAACAAGCTAATATTATGTGATACACTTAGCAAACTAGAGATAATTATCATCAATGAACTCTAATATGTATAAACTCACATTCAGAAATTACCATATGCAAAAATACATATTGCTAAGCAATTATGCAGTGGAAATAAACACAATGAACAACATTTAATCACCCATGAATAACTCAGAAATTTAGGCAAATGTTGTTGAAATATTGTAACTACAAAGAGTATTCTACTTATTATTATTATTATTATTAGAGTCATTTATTTATAGATAAAATCCCCTTTTGTGGATTGATCATGTCGGGCATTGTAATTGACCAAATCCCCTTTTGCGGATTGGTCAAACCCTAAATATATTATGCAAATTGAGAAGTCGACCCCTAGGCTAATTAAAGTGGATTTAATCACTAAGAAGACAAGTCGGCCCTGCCCCAATGAAGAGACGCATTTTCAGCACCTGCCAGTTTGTATAAATAAAGGAAGCCAACGCCTCATTATCACATTCACTCAGTTCACTCATCTAGTGCGCAAGTTTGAAGGAAGTTGCAGTTGCCAGTGCTAGAAGAAGGAAGAGAGAGGTGCATTGCTCAGTGTTGGATATTCTCTAGTGTTTGGTTTATTGTCTTGGCATTGTCTTGGCTATCTATATTAAGGAAGTTTTTGTTGGGTTTACTTCCCCATGAGGGTTTCCCAGGATAAATGTTGTGTATCTTGTGATTGTGTTTCTCTCAGTGATCCTACCTATGTTATTGTTATCTAGTAAATTGAAAAGAAACCTAATAATAACTCAAAACTTAACATGGTTTCAGAGCTAAGCTGAAGAGAACATCTTTCACTGGATAAAGAAAAATGTCACTGTTGTCATACAAAAAAATTAGGGCTTTTGTTGGAGATGAATTTTTGCCTAAAACCCATCTAGAAAAGTGCGCCCTACCCTAGTGAATCTTTTGGCATCTTGAGTGCACATTTTCAGTGGATAGAACTCTCAAAAAGTGAAACCCTAGTTTTCATTGGTACCAAAAAACCAGAAAACCAGAAGTACCAGAAAAACAGGAAACCAAAACCAGTACCAGAAGTACCAGTCCATATTTCTGCAAGCTCAGTTTCAAGGGGTAAAATTTGGATTTTCAGAAATCTGACTGCACCAGCTTACTCACCTCAACTCAACGCATCTAGCCCCTAGATCAGAATTTCAAAATTTGAAATTTGAAAAATTAGGGTTTCCTCATAAAACCCGAAGTTGCAGTTGCAGTTGCAGTTTCAGAACCAGTTGCAGTATCAATTGCAGTTGCAGTATCAGTTGAGGTATCAATTGCAGTACCATTCGCAATCACCCTTGAAGTTTTAAAAGGGGTTGGTAATTATTACCGCTACTGCCAGATGGTGCCACTACCTACAAATATTATCAGAGGTATGTATTCACATATGTTTAAACTATTAAGCTTTAAAGGGTATTTGCAGGAGAAGGGATCTCTTGCCATAGATCCAAAAGGATCTCAAGATCCAACACATTCAGAGGAATAATGCAACTCAGGTTTGATTATTCTGATATGCATCTATTTTTTATGACATTATTTTGATCTAGGTTGCATATTGAAGCTATGACCATCAAACTAGCCTTTGGTCAAAATTAAAGTCAAGGTATTAGATGGATTAAAGTTGAGATCATAGAGTTTATTCTCTAACTCAACCTTCTGTCAAGATAGCATATTTTCATAGTACAAAAGACAGGTTGAATAAATCACTTGTCATCTTGAGTGAAGGAGACTTGGAAGAAAAACAACACACTCATTCTTGAGGACAAGACTTAAGGTTCCAGGTTTGACTAATTAAGTTGATAAGATCCAAAGTTGCACATGACAAGTTGATAACTTCCCCTTTATAAGTAAACACTATAGTTGAGGTAGTTGTCTTTGAAAAGTATTATACTTGGTAGCATGCGAGCATATTGAGATAAATGCTTAATGTAATCATTTACCAGATATAACTAGCATCTCCTCTTGGAGAAACTTCTTGTGTTGATTCCAGGTTACCATGGAATAATGTTTGCTCGCAACACTAGAAGAGCGTTGACCTCATTTTGTATTGTATTTCTTACTTTTGATCTTTGCTTCAGACAAGTCACAAGTGAAATCTCTAAAGGAGCTATTGTGATGATTATTTGTGTTATTGTTTTATTACTATCATCAAAGGAGTATTATTTTTGCTTGTTGTTTTGTTGACCCCGTTTCAGGTCACAAGTGATAACCCTGAGGAAACTATAGTGAAGGTTGCAGGAGGCAATACAATGAGACATGAAACAAACTATCCAAGTTGTATACATGATGATATACATCCATGTACCAAAGAAGATGAAGAAGAAGCTATTTTTGAGATCCAGAGTATCTCATATGGAGATTGATTGTAAGGACCAGAAGGCTCCAAAGATGACCGAACATTAGAACAAGAACTCATAGCAGAATTGTTCAAAGGTTAATGAAGCCACCTTGACGGGAAGCATAATTCACTTGAAGTTTGACTCAGCATGTTATATTTAGACTTGGTATTCAACACCAAGTATTCCCTGTAAGAGATGATGAAGTCCTTGTAGACTCAAAAGAAATCAAGGATAAGCATGATCTCAGAACAGATCAGATGAAGAGACAACTTCCAGGACTGGGAGACAGATGCCATGAGAAGACTAGATCATAGCTTCAGAGGAGATATGAAATTTGCTGGAAGATTCCCTTGTTTTAGTAACAAAGAAGGAAGCCAGTCAGAAAGACTAGGATATGGATTCTTCCGTGAGACTAGAAGATAAGTCAGTATTGACTTCCAAGATTGATCTATACAGATCAAGCATGTTGCAGATGTACAAAGCCTAATGTTGTCCAGAGGATTCTCCTAGCAAGAGGGAGAAGACTATGATGAGATACTTAATCCATTAATTGAAGAAATAGTTCCAGTATTTATGAAGACAACCAGAACAACCATGATTCATATATAGTATGAGATGCAGGGGGAGCAATCCCCATATTTAAAATTGAGTGGAAGTTGGTGCATTACATTAGGTCATGGAGACATGTCTACGATAAAATATAGAGTTACCTCCATGAAAGAATAAAATCTACCTTCAATATCAGTTATTGAGCCACTCTCGGTTTCAGATGAAGTTGTTGTCGTGATAGAATAAGAGTTACTCACAGATTTCAACAACCATAGTAAATATGAAGCAGTCATTCTCAGCCTCAGTGTAGCTGTAGGTGCAGAGTCCCAGTTCCAGAAGGAACAATTACAGAAACAGGAGAGGACATATTCTCATGCAGTGAGATAGATAGTGCTTTGCAGAGAGCACATAGAGTTAGCACATGATTGTGCAGATTGAGTTACAACTGAGCAAGTGTACCAGATTAGTACAATGTAATGTGAAAATTTGATTTAAAGATGAAAATAGAAAAGACTCCGGTCTATGGGTTGAAAAATGATTTGTACAAGTTGAAGCAAGCTCCTAGATCTTGATATGGCAGAATCAACAATTTCCTAACGAGCTCGGGATTTACCAAGAGTAAAGTTTATTCTAACCTTCACCTCAAGGTTATGAATGATGAGCCAGTGATGTTGCTACTATATGTAGATGATGTATTCTTGACAAGATGAAGAAAAACTCATCATAGAATGCAGAAGAAGCTCACTAAATAGTTTGATGAAAGACCTAATGCATTATCTCTTAGGTCTTGAAGTTTGACAGAACCCAGAGAAGATCTTCCTTAACCAAGGGAAGTATGTAGTTGAAATAATGAAGAGGTTTGACATGTTGAAATGTAAATCCATGTACACACCCATGGAAACGAAGTTGAAGCTCCTTGTAGATACCTCGTCAAAATTGGTTGATGCTACTCTGTACAGACAAATTATTGCTTTGGTGATGTATTTGACGAGTACCAGGCCAGATATATGTTTTGCCTTGAGTCAATATCTGGTAGAACCTAGACTTGTTCACCTTGATGATGCAAAACATGTGATGAGATACCTTAAGGGTACGTTGGATTTTGGTCTCAATTATAGTGGAGATCATGACTTCAAATTGTATGGATATATTGATTCAGATTGAGCTGGAAGTGTTTCTGATAGAAAGAGAACTTTAGGATGTTGTTTCAGTCTAAGGTCATCCATGACTTCATGACAGAGTAGAGAGCAATTCAACATTGCTCTGAGCACGACAAGAGAGGAATACATTGTTGCATGTTCTGCCAATTGTGAAGTCGTATGGATTCTGATGTTGTTGAAAGATCTATTATATATGGAGATGGAAGCAACCGTGATCCTATGTGATAACCAAAGTTGCATAAAGATGATAGAGAACCCTCTATTCCATGACAAGTCAAAACACATAGAGATCCGATATCATTACATCTGTGATATGGTGCAGAGAGGAGCCATAAAGCTTCTATATGTTAGCATGGATGAACAGGTTGTTGATGTGTTGACCAAGCCTCTATCTCGTGTAAAGTTTGAGCACTTTCGAGATAAACTTGGTGTAATCTGAAATGACCTCCCTCAAAAGGGGGATTAGTGTTGTGATGCCAACCTTGTGTTGTGATGCTAGCCTAGTGCTGAATATTTCCAGCTTCGTTTTGATGTTGTTGTTATGCCAGCCTCGTGTTGTGATGCCAGGCTAGTGCTGAATATTTCCAGCTTCATGTTGTTGTTGTTGTTATGTCAGCCTCGTGCTGTGATGCCAGCCTAGTGCTGAATATTTCCAGCTTCGTGTTGATGTTGTTGTGATGCCAGTCTCGTGTTGTGATGCCAGCCTAGTGCTGAAGATTTATGTAAGGTAGCTAGAGAGGTAGTGGGGGGGCCCAGAGGGCCCATAGTGATAATAGTGGAGGCCATTCAATGTAAGGTGGACTAGGTACACTATATTATTAAATAAGACCCACTATGGTAGTTAGATATAATAAATTGGTAGTTAGATATAATAATTGTAAGAGGACTTCTTAGAAGGTTCTACTTCTAGAAGATTCCTCCTCTAGAATGTTCTTAGGTGATGGTAGACTGTATAAAGGAGTTCAAACAATGTAATGGGACATGAAGAGAATTATTGTGTTGTGAGTTGTAGCTCAATATGAGGATGCCCCCTCGAAGAGGCAAGTGAACAAGAGAGGATCCATTGTATGTTGTTGCCCTACCTCAAGGGTTTGGTAATAATAAAGTGTGGTTTCTTCTATTTTTCTCTGTGGATCTATTGTGTATTCAGTATTTGTGGTGATTATATTTGTAGATCTATTCAGGTTCTTAACAAGTGGTATCAGAGCACTTTCCTTGGAAGACATTGTGGGCAAATATTTTTTATTTTTGCAGATTTTTTTTTTCGAAGAAGAAAAAAGAGGGCCGAGACATTCCATAAATTTTTGGTATATTTATGTGAAAAAATTGTGAAAAAAGGTTGTATATATGAGTTCCTCCCATAAAAACACCCAAGTTGAGAAAACAAATCGTCTGAAACAGACTTTGGGAAGTCAAGATATTGAAATTTTAAAATCTGCAATTTTCAGGGTTTTTCTGCGGACGACGATGGTATTTTTTATTTATTTTTGTAGTATTTGTAGGCCAAATTTGCATAAACAAATTATATATCTGAGTTCCTCTCACAATTTCACCCAATTTCAAAAACCAAATCAGCCGAAACAGAGTCCAGGAAGTGAAGTTATGAGCATTTTTAATTCAACATTTTTTCAGGGTTTTTCCGAAAAAACGTCGCGATTTTCTGTAGTAATTTATTGTTCTATTTTTTGGGTTTTTTCGTGACGACGATGAAACTGCAGAGTTCATAAATTTTCATAGGGTGCTCATATGTCTATTTCTTCTCAAACCCTCAAAGAAATTCTACAGATTACTGAAGCATTCAAAGCCCAATTGTTTGCCACATTGACTGACAAATTGGATGGCCTCAATGATAGTTTTCGTAGTATTCAAGATTCATTGGATAACATGCATGAAAGATTTCTTATGACAGACCTCAGGGATGAATATAATTAATAAATATATGTTTGGTATGATTTTGAGGCCGATTGTGATGATTGGTATATGGATAGTTGTCATTTCTGGGATGACAACCACTTCCATATTTTATTTGATGACTCTACTCCACCTTCTGTAGAGAACATCAATGTCCCACATTAGGGGCTAGTTACCAGCGTCTAGCCTGCATATTCTACAATGTATTGTTCATTCCAGATTCATCTTTGATTTTCTCCTACTATGTGGATGGATATTCTTATTTGGATCCACATGATAGGTGTTAGTATTGGGAGCATCATTTTCAGTTGATTATTGGGTGTCGATATCTTCATGTGGGGTTCACATGAGCAATTGGACATGGGACCCTAGTTTACAATGGTGGTTGGACTACTTCAGCATGGTGGCTTCCATTTCTCAATGGGACCCTAGTTCTCTAGTCTACTTCAGCATTATGATCCACACTTATCCATGGGACCCTGGTATATGGTTGTACATCAAGCGTTGAGGACAACACTTTCATAAGGGGGATGGAATGTAAGGTAGCTAGAGAGGTAGTTGGGGGGGGTCGCAGAGGGCCCATAGTGATAATAGTGGGGGTCATTCAATGTAAGGTGGACTAAGTCCACTGTATTATTAAATAAACAAAAATACACTCTCGTCATGAATAAACAAGAAGGACAAAGATAACCAAATTTGCAAACAAGAACCAAAAACCTCAAACAAACGAGAAATGTTGGAAAACTGACCTCAAAGATCAAATGGAAAGGTTCACAGACCTTTGGATTTCCTCACAAAATATTTCACTCAGTCAGATAAATGAGAAGAAAACAACAAGTTAACTCTAGTTCAGTAAAGACAAAGAGTGACTTCAAGGTAAGGAAAGAAAATGTTAAATTTCCAAACAAAAGAGGATCAATTCTTAGAAAAAAGGGTGTTGAAGGCCAATACCAAGATGAACTGAGAGGATCAAACTCCTGAGTCAAAGCCAAAATGAAGAAATAGCTTCAGAAGACGAAAAATCTGGAGAATTTCTCACAGAAAGGGGGTAGCGCTCTGGTGTAAGGGGCACCAGAGTGTTCCAGCACTCTATGTAAGGCTAATAGGGAGTGTTGGCACTCTGACAGCAACAGAAGGGGAGCGTTCTGCTCTCAAAACTCAGAAAAGTACTCAGAAGAAAAAAAATTCCAAACAAACTCAGTCAATTAGGGTGAATAAGATGAAAGAAAGAGGCAATCAATCAGATCTAAGAATCAAAAAGATAGTATGGAGAAGGTCAAATGAGTGGGAAAAGGGCCAAACATATCTAGGAAAGGAAACAAAAATCAAATCTCCTCCCCAGCGGAGTCGCCAATTTCTGTTACAGGTGAATCCTCCTACAGATAAGTGGATTCCTTCTTGGTCTCTAGACTCCTAAGGCCAAGACAAAAAAGTTCTTAACATGGACACTAACATCTTTTTAGATTTAATCAATCTAACATACGAAGGAGAAGAAGAAATATATGTACCTTATTAACGATGTTTGTCCTTGCAAAGTCCAGGCTAAGCTCCAATCCTGAGCTCCTTGATAGGTCCTGTAGAACAAACAAAGATACAATGGACTTCTTATTCTACTGAGATTAGCTCAAATATAGATCTATCTACTGAAGACAAACTCATTTGGAACAAACATAAGTTTGAAAGAAACAGGACAAGCATTGATTATTAATGAGAACAAATAAAAGTACTTACAATCCTTTGATGAATGTGCAGTAACGTCTTCCAATTCTCCTTGTCCAACCCCTTTGCTCAAATAATATACAGTGATTGATTCGATGACATCTCACTTATGGGATCATAAGTTTGATGTAATTTTGAATCTCCGCATATCCTTTCACCATGAGGAGGCCTCTTTATATAACCTTGGAGAGGCCTAGCCACTTGAGAGATCTTTGGGATAAGTTGAGGATTCTTCTCCTTCAGTTGAGGATCTTCCCTAAGATCATGCCTTGAACTTCTATTTGAATCCAACCACCTTCAGAAATTGAGGGGATTCTTCCCTGTTTTAGCTCAACAAACCAAAAATCCGCTCAGAAAAGGTAGTGCTCCCCCAAAATGGTACACAGAGTGTTTGAACACTCCCCCAAAGAGGCCCATGGAGTGTTGGCACTCCTTGATAGTGGGTAGGGCATTGTTTCCCTCCAAAATCCATTTTTGAGTGGTTTTTCTAGTGGAAAAAGGCTTGTACTCCTTGTTAACTGATTTCTCTTCTTCAAAACTAGTCTTTGAGATGTCTTAAGTGTCTTTATGATGTCGTTAGAGGCATGACATAGGCAATATGGCAGTATGATGTTTGTGAAACTTGTGACACGTGTGGTCAATATGCAACACTTGTGGACAAGATGTGACACTTACAAAAAATGACGACACTTGCAACACTATTGAAGTGAGTAATTTTGATGTGTAACAGTACTTGTTTGTCTTTGTGGGTCCTTGACAAGTGAAATCTTGATTGTAGAAGCACAAGGTCACTTGGACCTTCACTTGGAGCAGGAATCCCACAGGTTGGATGATGTGCCCCTCTCCTTTGGATAGCTTGGATGAGGAATGTTTCCTTTGGAGGCACTTGAGTATCCTTAGGAGGTGACTCGCTATATTTCCATCCCCAACGATTTCCTTTGGAGGCCTTATCCTTCTCTTCTGGGACATGACGTCACAGTTGGAAAGCTAGGGTTTGATGGTGATGGATGATATGATGATGACTTGGAATGTTTTGATGGAGGAAGACCCTTGCACCTTGAAGAATTTGCCTTTGGAGACCCAACTTCTCCCTCAAATAGCTCAACGACTTGCTCACTATGCCAAAATGTCACCCCTAGAGGGCATGACGTCATTTTTTAGGGATTTCTTCTTTTGTAAAATCAAAATATAATTTGTAAAGGGGAAAAGTAGGAGGTCAGCCTCTTAATTTGTGTTTTACCTTAAGTTAAGTTGAAAAATTGTTTTTACAAGGTCATGTATAAATAAAGACCTTGTCACTTTCATTTTAGACACATAACACACTTGAGAATTACATAAAGTTTGGCTAAAATTTTCTCCCTACTTGGGTAATTTGAAATCTCTCTCTCTCTCTTATGTTATTTTGGATGCTAGTGATTATCTCTTGTTGAATAAGTGGTGCGCTATCTCTCTTGGATGCTTGTCTTTCTTTTGTGCTGGAATATACTTGGTAGAAGAGGATTTATCTTGTTATATCTTGGAATTTGTAAGGAAATTTCTGCATATTATTAGTGTTTCATATTGTTTCATGGTTATTCTTGTATAAAAACTTGGAGGAGTATAAAGGCATACACCCTCCACTAAGTCTATCACATTTTTCTTTGGATAAGCTACTTAATAAGGTTGCTAGGAGGAGTAAAAAACTTACACCCTCCTAGATTTACCTTGATAGTTTTTTTTACACTAGGGGAGTAAGAAGGATTACACCCCTAGGGAGGTAACACAACTAACCCTAGAAACAAGAGAACCCATAATCCAATTGATAAGGCACTAATATACTTTGCATTGGATATCTAAAATCATTGCATTGGAATACGTGAAAAATTATAT
>SNQJ01S0018638.1:59342-71955 GCA_010110895.2 Picea sitchensis | reverse complement strand
GTTGTGATCAAGTATATGAACGATCTAGGTAAAGAACATTGGGAGGCAGTAAAGTGGATTCTCAGGTATTTGAGAGGTACTACTACACATGCATTATTTTTTTGGGGGTTCAGACACTTTTCTACAGGGATATGTTGATTCAGATATGGCAAGTGATAAAGACAGTAGGAGGAGCACCACAGGGTATGCTTTTACTATAGGTGGAACAATAGTAAGTTGGATTTCGAAACTGCAAAAGGTTGTTTCACTTTCAACAATAGAGGCAGAGAATGTTGCTGCTACAGAGGCTAGTAAAGAGATGATTTGGTTACAATGGTTTATGGAGGAATTGGGAAAGAAGCAGGAGAACAACAGGTTGTACTCTGACAGTCAAAGTGTCATTCACCTTGCAAATAACTCAGCCTTCCATTCAAATACTAAGCATATACAGTTGAGGTACCACTTCATATGATCCACCTTGGAAGATGGACAATTGAAGATGGAAAGGATACACACTAGCCAGAATCCTGCAGACATGTTAACAAAGGGAGTAACCAGGGAGAAACTGATTTCTTTCTCAGTTTCAGTTGGTCTTCAAGAACGAAGATGAAGATGAGAAATTTTCCAGGTCCAAGAAGGTTCAGAGTCCAGCATATACAGTAGCAGTGGAGTTGTTGAGATCAGTATCCAAGTGGGAGATTGTTGGTTGTGGAGCCTGATTATCTTCCTGATTTATAGGTCTTTTACTTTTAGCCGTGTTTATACCCCATGAAGTATTTACACCCCAGAAGTATGTACACTCTTCCACGCGGGGGAGTGCAGATGGGGGGTACCCCCTCTATGGGGTCCGGGGGGCATAACCCCCTGGCTGTGGGGTCTGGGGGAAAGTGGGACCCCAGTGGGGGTTTGGGGGCAACGTCCCCCGATGGGGGTTCGAGGGCAAAGCCCCCGAAGCAAAAATTGCTTTATAAAAGTATATTGTAATTTCATTGTAAATCTGGACCGTTCACTATAAGGTCGCAGATCTACCGATAGAGATTATGTTAGGGTTTTTTCCCTAGAAGGCAACCCTCTTTTTTGAGGGAAATGTATTGCGGCTATGGTTGATCGTGAATATTGTATTCTGAGAGAGGAGACTGTGAGAGAAAGAAGAGGAAGTTATAGTGGGTTTTGTTGTAGGTTGTATCCCTTCATTTGTTGGATAATAATAAAGGAAGGACCTGGCAATTTCTCTAGTGGACATAGCCCACACTGGGTGAACCACGTAAATATGTGTCTCTCTTGTATTGTGTGTCTTCTATGTTTTGTTTCTGCATTTGTTTTATTTTATTTTATTGCTCCCCAACCTTATTTTTCTAACAAATTTCCAAATCAACAATGGTGATAATGAGCTGTCAGCTTCTATTTATAGACATTTTGGCCTCTTTTTGTCACCTTTTTGGCCTCCCTTATCATTTTCTTTAAAACAAAAACCATTTAGAGTGATTTAGGAGTTGCATTGGAGGGGTTTGATGGGGTATTGGGACAAATTTTTGGAGTTTTGGGTAACTTTTGACGGTCCATGGAAAAATATCAGATGATCAACTTGAGCATATAGGTTAGGTTTCTAACCTGACTTTTGTATCTCATTGTCTTTATCCCTTTTCCATAGGATCGATCCCATCAGGTTGTGACACAGAACCATCATTGTTTCTTTAGAAGTGTTGTGAATCAGTGGTAGAGCTTACTGGAACATGGATGCCCTAGGTAGATCCTAGTTGCATTATGGTGTCCATGTTGTCTCTAATAACTGTAGACTCGGGAGTCCTTGTTGTTTTTTCCTGATTACAAGTTTGAGCCTCATTTACGTGATTCCTTTTCACTCTTGACCTCACCCTCAGGACTCCCAAAAGATATAATGGGTCTTCTTTTAATCCCTTTTCAGACCCTCTAAACATGAAAATATTGCCAAGCGATCTTGTGGCCTTTCATGTTCGTTAAACTGAAATTTGAAGTCACGTTTGTCCAGTGGTAGTTTACCCCTTTTTCGGTCTGAACGGTAAATTGTACGAACAAAGGTATACTCTATGGAACTTCAGTTCTCTAGAAGAGTACTCTCAGTTA
This sequence comes from Picea sitchensis, assembly GCA_010110895.2. Classification (NCBI taxonomy): domain Eukaryota; kingdom Viridiplantae; phylum Streptophyta; class Pinopsida; order Pinales; family Pinaceae; genus Picea; species Picea sitchensis. Next base: position 69,873 of record SNQJ01S0018638.1, on the reverse strand, counting down.
TCATTTTAACCCTTTTTCAGGCGTGGAGGACTAAATTTATGAAAAAGGAACCCCCACGGAGTCCATAGTTAAGCTATTTTCAGACTCCCTAAAATTGAAAAGATTGTCGAGTGACATTATTCTCTCACACTCGTTAAACTGGTCCAGAAGAACATTCCTGACAGAGTGCATAGTTAATCTTTTTTCAGACTCCATAAAAATGAAAAAATGGCCAAGTGATCTTGTCTTTATCACACTCGTTAAAATGGTTTTAAATAGACGTCTTGTCGGTGCTAGTTTACCCCTTTTTCGAACTGACTAGACTACCTTCGAAAAAGGTACGCCACTGGAGTCTCCTTTTACATTTTTTTAGACTCTCTAAATATGAAAAACCACCAAGCTTACCTTCTCTGGGCTCGTTAAACTTACATCGAAGGACGTTACCATTGTGTGTTTTGTTAACTGCGTTTGCATACCTGCATCTTTGGTATAAATGTCAGCTCCATGTTTCTCTCAACTGAACCATCTACAACATACCTTATACGCAAGCCTTGTAGCACTTTGCCTCTGCGTCTTAACACCTTTGGCTCCCCGGAGTATTTTTCCCGATTGTCATTTCTCTGAACATCAGTCTTGTCCTTGCGCTTTGAACTTGTATGTTTGTAACACTCGTTCCTCCTTTGTAACATAACATTCTTTTATTCTTTTTTCTAAAATCATTGAAAAAGACAAAAAAATCAAATATACCCAAAAAAGAAGAAGGGAAAATTATTTTCTTTATTGGCAGCATAATGAGTCACCCTTGGATAAAGCACATCTGTCTGTTTGTTCATCAAAATATGGGATTTAATATGACCTTAGGAATTTGTTCTCGCTACATAGAGTTGTGTCCTCCTCCATTTGGTTATTCTTCCAAACATATGGAGATTTTGTGTTGCCTCCTGCCTCATAAACTTATGATTAATGCCATGTTGCTTGAGTCTCATCATTTCTCGTGTTGTTGTCCAAGGGAAGCTATTACCAAGACTGAGTAGGCCCCTCTGCAGTTTGTCTCTTTCCCTCATACCTGACCATCCTAAATGTCCAATCAAGTCTTTGTTAGAGATCAATAAAGCCTTCAGTCTGATCATCAAGATTCTCTAGTCCATGACCGACGAGCCATCAAAGACCTCTGGGTAGTGAAGTCGTACAATCATGTTACACTCCTACCCGAGTTTTGAAGATTTTGAAGTCGTTTCTCAAGCTCTGAAGACCTCATCTCTAGCCATTAGGCCTTATCAGCTTCTAAGAAAATGGATACTTTACATGTATATCTTTTTTATTTCGAGATGTAGCTCCGTTGTGTATTGTTCACAACTATACTTTATATAGTTGTACGACATGGATCTACAGTGTATTTGATTGGTATCCATGAGTTTATTCTATCTTGAGCATGGGTATGCCCATTTCAGGGAGACAATTTCTATTTTTACAAACAACGCCTCCTTATTTCTGGTCCTTGGGCTCACTTGTTCGGCACATCAGTAAAGATTGGTAATATATTTCGGCCATCAGATGCTCTTATGACCTCACACATTAGGGGGCATATGTTATAACCCTAATTTTCACCAAACATGCTTACCTGGCATCATGCCACCTCAGATTCCTTCTTTGCCAAAGCATTGCTAAACAACTCTTCTTAAAAACCTCTTTTCTAAAGGCCCACATGCCCTACTCCATTACTACATGCGTGTACATTCTAGTTGACCCAAAACAACCCGTTTGTACCTACAAAAGAACGAAAAAAGGAAAGTTGCCGACGAAACACATAGATTTGGGTGAGTTAACTAAACCTTCCGGCCATGCGTGGCCGAGGGTTCGACCAAATACCTAGCTTATTATAGCCTATAAAAGAAGGGTTAGGGGTCCCATTTGGAAGAGGAGAATCATAGTAAAGAAACTATACCCATTTGCACATTCCCTTTGTCCAAACCCTTTAGCCATCCTTATGCAAGAAGAGATACAGAGCAAAGAAGTTGAAGGACAGTTGAAGAGGAGCCTAGGACCAGGTTCGTGGAGCAGCGCTTGGCTTCATCATTGTAAGTTGATTTGTTGAAGTTAATAATAAATAAATACTTTTCCCATCCCACTATATGAGGTTTCTATGGTTTATTGCATACTTGTTTATTGAATCTCTAACCCATTAATCTATATATCAAATGCATGTGGAGTTTGTTGTTCATTTTGTGTGAATGCAAGTCGGCCTTGGGAGGAGAGCTGCAATAAAAAAGAAATCAAGCGTGAGGAAGGATCTACATCAAACACCCATAATAAGGTATGCTCACTTGATCTTCGTAACTATGTGTTTGCTTAAGAATAATGGGGATTAGGTCTAGGATGATGGTAGAAAGTAGAAATCTTTAGGTCTTTTCTGCATGCATAATTTAACCCTAAGTGCTAGTCTGTAGAGGGATTTCCCACTCACAACAGATTGGTAATCAATTCATTTATGTAGTGTTGTATGTTGATGACATGTTGTTGGTAGGAAATAACATGGATGTTCTTAAGGAGGTGAAATCACAACTATCCTCCAAATTTGACATGAAGGACGTCGGTGCTTCTAACTTCATTATGGGAATGGAAATTAAAAGAGATCGTGAAAACAAAAAACTTTGGTTGAATCAGAGAAAATATGTTGAGACAATATTGCAGAGGTTTAATATGCATGGAAGTAAACCATTCAAGGTTCCTATTCCTATAGGTGTAAATTTATCTACAGATCAGTGTCCCGAGACACAAGAAGAAGAAGAGGACATGTGCCATGTTCATATGTCAGTGCAGTTGGTAGTTTGATGTATATAATGGTCTATACTAGATTGGACATTGCACATGCAGAGGGATTTTTGAGCAAGTATATGTCAAAACCAGGGAAGGAGCATTGGACAATAGTAAAGAGGGTATTTAAGTATTTGTGTGGCACTACCAATTATGGATTGTGCTACAAAGGAAGACCATGATTGGACAAAGTGGTGGACATACATGGCTTTGTTTATGCAAGTTGGGTTGGAGATCTAGATCGCATAAGATCTGCAAGTGGGTATGTGTTTAACCTATTTGGAGGAGCAATCAGTTGGATGAGCAAAAGACAGGATGTAGTGGAACTCTCAACTACATAATCTAAATACATGGCAGCCACTCATGCAAGCAAGGAAGCAGTATGGTTACAGAGATTGTGTTCAGGTATTGGGTTGGTACAACAAGCAGTGAGATTATATTATGACAGTCAGAGTGCAATATTCCTGGCAAGGAACCTAGCTTATCATTCGAATATAAGGCATATTGATGTTCAGTATCACTTTGTGAGAGACATGGTTGAGGAAAAGAAGGTGTTGCTAGAAAAGGTTGACACTTTGAAGAATGTTGCAAATTTATTGACAAAGTCAGTGAGCACATAAAAGTTCTCCTGGTGTAGAGTAAAAATGGGCATTGTTGCTCTGGATTGTTGACTATATAACCCTGTGGACCCTTGTACACAAAGAAAACAACAAGTGGGAGAATGTTGGGTATATGTTATATTCTTTGCATGTGTGTGTGTGGGTGCGTTAGGTTTGACAACTGCGTCTGACTATCCCTCTAGTAGTTCTCTATGTGTCTTGTGCACCAAGTGCTTCCTATGGGGGCTAGGTATGCCCTCCCCTAGTTACACGCAACGTTCAGAACCGAGATATAGCCCAGGGCAGTGCCTCAATTTTTTTTTGGGGGTGGTTTTTGCTATGCATCAAAGACTCTAAACGACATCTGGTGCCCAAATACTGATGTTGTTTGCATAGATACTTTCAAACAAAAATGTTGTTTCTAGACATCACATCATTAGGTGTGGCTTATAAATATGTTTTCAAGATCGCGCAAAACATTAAGAATAAGAGGTGATAGTTTGGATCTGCAAACTCCTCACAGCCAAAGTACGGAAAAGGTGGCCTCAACCCACAAAACAAGGGACATGGAAAATATGGCCACTCTCAGGAAAACCAGTCCAAGCCAAAACACAAGAAGGGTAATGAGAAGTCAAAGAAGGAAAAAGCAAATTGGTGTGAATACCATAAAATCCCTTGGCACAACACGAAAGAATGTCACTCCAAGAAGTCACTGGTGGTTGAGCTGAAAGCTTCTGAGTCATAGGAAGATTCTAATTTCGAATCAATTCCAAGGAGGAGGGAAGAAAATTATTGATGTCGAACCCAGTGCCACTATCATTACCACCAAATTCCAGCCAAGCGAAGCAGAAGAACCAGAGGAAGGGGAATGCCTATTTCACTCATAGATGTGGGTAAAGGGGGCTTCACTTCATTTCATTATCGATAGCGGCATTCAAAAGAAGCTCATCTCAATAGAGGTCATCAAGAAGATGGACCTGTTGATGACAACGCACCCGCAAACCTACACCATCGGTTGGCTTCATGAAGGAAGAGATCTTCACTTCATCCGACAATGTCATCTACCCTAAAAAATCAATCCCTTCAAAGACGAGGTATCGTGTGATATTTTTCCCTTGAAGTTTGTGATGTTCTTTTAGGAAAGCCATATTTGTGGAAGCGACATCATGCGTATGACTGTAGACCCCACATTCTTATTATTACTTTGGGTAGACAAATATACATGATACCAGAGATAGCTTCACCTACCACTATTTCTTTAATCTCTGCTAAGAAATGCAATAAAGTCATTTCACAGACCGATAAGTTCATCTTCTTTGTGATCCGTGCTCACATTTTGAAGAAGGTCTCCTCCACATCTGTGGCCTCTACACAAAGCCTCTCTTTGCAGTAGAATCAACTGGACATGATTATGGAAGAGTATAGATACATCTTCTACTCACCCACTAGGGTACCAATGCACTGCCAAGTCAACCATCCAATTGATCTAACCCCCAGTGCACCTCTGCCTAACAGACCAATCCATCATCTCTCATTGATGGAAAATGATGAAATCAAGCGTAATATCCAAGAGCTTCTTCAAAAGGGGAACATCAAACCCAAATCCTCCCCTTGTCGAAGCCCAATTCTACTGGTGCAGAAGAAAGACGGTACCTGGTGACTCTACATTGATGATAGAGTATTAAACAAAATCAAAGTAAGGAACCACTACCCAATTACTTGAATTGACAAACTTATTGACCAACTCAATGGGGAAAATTTCTTCTCCAAGATTGACCTAAAGTTTGGCTACCACTAGGTTCCCATCAAATCGACTAATGTATGGACGACAACTTTTAAATCTAAAAAGGTCTCTTCAAATGGCTAGTTATTCCCATTGGCTTAACAAATGCACCAACCAATTTCATGAGGTTGATGGATGATGTATTGATACCCTTCACCAACTATTTTGTAGTGGTATATCTATATGACATCCTCATCTTTAGTAGAACTTGGGAGGAGCACATGCATCATATTCAACAAGTTTTGAGCACTCTACAACAACACAAGCTATATGCCAACTTGGAAAAATTCTCCTTTGACATGCATAGGGTCCAATACTTGGGATACTTTGTTGATGAGCATGGGGTACATGTGGATCCAGTTAATATCCAAGTCATCCGTGATTGGCCATCCTCAACCACACTAACCGAACTTCAGAGCTTCTTGGGATTTACCAACTTCTACCGATGGTTCATGTTGGGATTCTCCCATATTTCATGGGCCCTTAGCCAAGTGAAAAAGGGTGGAGGCAGGGAACATTTTCATGGGGAAGGCACAACAATCAGAATTTGATGATCTGAAGCATCACTTGTGTTGATCTCTAGTACGCTCCTTACCCAATCTGCAACAACTGTTCGAAATTGAGATTGATGCATCAGAATATGTTGTAGGCACAATTCTCACTTAAAACGATCATTTAATAGCATACCATAGTGATACACTCTCAAATACCATCCTAAAACACCCCACCTATGACAAGGAAATGTATTCCATTTTGCAATCAGGTCATCAATGGAAATATTACATTCTAGGAAAGGAGACAATCATCCAAAATGATCACAAGCCTCTACAGTTCATGCATACACAAGGGAAGTTGCAGAACGATCGCCATCAAAATTGGTCCACATACATGCAACAGTGATCCAGGTGGATATTAGTGGCCACCCACCTATTCCAACTTGCTCCTCTTGACATTTTTTATTTCAACATGTTCTTATGTACTTCATTATAATTGTGGGTTATACACTTATGGGGATTTCTAAATCCCCACACATATTTCAAGTGGATACTAGTGGCCTCCCACCTAATTCAACTATCTGATTTTGTATGTTTTCATCCTGTTTCATTTAATCAATAGAATATATTTTTGGTTTCCCCTACATGAGATTCCTTTCGACATTCCATTAAGAATAGTACTACCTCATTGGAAGCTATGAGGACCAATACACCTGATGGACCACCCTGCAATACAAAATGGACCAGATAGTAACATATTCACCAATATTTTCCATACCCTACACACCAAATTGGGAATAAAAGACTTTGAGTGACATCTGGTGCTCAAATACCACAGTTTTTTGCATAGATACATTCAAATAGAAATGGAGTTTCTGGACATTGCCTCATTGGGTATGACTTATAGATATGCTGTCAAGATTGAGCAAAAATTTAATTAGCAGAAGAGGCGAGAGTTTGGATCTGCAAACACCTCACAACCAAAGTAGGGAAAAGGTGGCCCCAATCCGCATGGAAAGGGATAGAGAAAAGTTGTCCACTCTTAGGACAACCAGTCCAATCCACCACAAAAGAAGGGAAATTAAAATATAAAGAAGGAAACTAGAAAATGGTGTAAATACCATAAAATCCCTTGGCACAACACTGAAGAATGCCACTCCAAGCAGTCACTTTTGGTCAAGTTGAAGGAGTCTGAGTCCGAGGCCAATTCTGACTCTGAATCAAATCTAGAAGGAGGGAAGTAGATTATTGATGTTGAACCGAGTGCCACTATCACTACCACCAAAGTCCAACCAAGCGAACCAAAACAAGCAGAGGTAGGGGAATGGATTTTTCACTCACAGACATGGGTAAAGGGGGCTCCACTTAATTTAATTTTCAATAGCAGTAGTCAAAAGAACCTTATCTCAACAGAGTTCATAAAGAAATTGGACTTGCCAATGACACTGCACTGACAACCCTACACCATTGGATAGCTTTGCGAAGGAAGAGATCTTCATGTCATCCAATAGTGTCGTCTTCCCTACGACATCAAACCTTTCAAGGATGAAGTATTGTGTGACATTTCACCCCTTGAAGTTTGTGATGTTCTTTTAGAAAAACCATATTTGTGGAAGCATCATGTTGTCTATGAGTCTAGACCCCATAGTATTATTATTACTTTGTGTAGACAATTGTACATGATACTAGATGTAGCATTGACTACCACTACTTCTTCAATATCTTCTAAGCAATGCAGTAAGGTCATTTCACAGATTGGGAAGTTCATATTCTTTGTGATCCATGACCACAGTAGTAAGAAGGTTGCCACCACATCCGTGGACTCTACACAGAGCCTCTCTTTGTAGTAGAAGAAAGTGGACGGGATCATGGAAGAGTGCATATACATCTTCTCCTCACCCACCAAGGTACCGATGGACTACCAAGTCAAGAATCCAATTGATATGACCCTTGGTGCACCTCTACCTATTGGACTAGTGTATCATCGCTCACTGATGGAAAATGATGAATCAAGCATCATATCCAAGATCTTATTCAAAAGTGGCACATCACACCTAGCTCCTCCCCTTGCAAAATCCTGATTGTATTGGTGTAGAAGAAGATTGAGACTTGGCGACTCTGCATTGACTACAGAGAATTAAACAAAATCATCGTCAGGAACTGGTACCCAATTCCTAGGATTGATGACCTTCTTGACCAACTCAAGGGGGAAAATGTCTTCAGCAAGATTGACCTAAAGTCTGGATACCACCAGGTTCCCATAGAACCAATTGATGTATGGAAGACACCTTTCAAATCTAAATATGGTCACTTCGAATTGATGGTCATGCCCTTTGTCTTAACAAATGCACCAACCACTTTCATAAGGTTGATGGATGATGTATTGAGACCCTTCACCAACTATTTTGTGATGGTATATTTTTATGACATCGTCATCCTCAACAGAACATGGGAGGAGCACATGTGGCATATTCAACACGTTTTGAGCACTCTGCGGTAGCACAAGCTATATGAAAACTTCAAAAAATGCTCATTTGGCATGAACAAGATCTAAAACTTGGGATACATTATTAATAAGCATGGGGTACATGTTGATCTAGCTAAGAATCAATTCATCCATGACTAGCCAACCTTGACCACACTAACTGAGCTTCAGAGCTTCTTGGGGATGGCCAAATTCTACCGACGGTTCGTGTTTGGATTCTCCCATATTGCATGGGCCCTTAGCCAAGTTACCAAGGGTGGTGGTAGGGAAAATTTCATGTGGGGGAAGGAACAACAATGAGCATTCGATGATCTGAAGCATTGCTTGTACTCAACTCTAGTAATCACTTTTCTCGATCTACAACAACCATTCAAGATTGAGATTGATGCATCTAACTATGTTGTAGGTGAAATTCTCACTCAGTACAGTCATCCAGTGGCATACCATAGTGAGACACTCTTAGATACTATCCAGAAACACCCTACCTATGACGAGGAAATGTATTCCATTGTACAAGTCTCTCGTCAATGGAAACATTACATTCTGACAAAGGAGAAGATCATCCACACTGATCACAAGCCTCTGCAGTTCATACAGATACAGGGGAAATTGCAGAACGCCCACCATCATAAGTGGTCCACCTACCTACAACATTTCCATCTCAACATAAATTATAAGAGTGGTCCACCTACCTACCTATCGTTGACTACACCATTCAACCTCTCGTGGTTGCACTCACCACTCTGCTCCATTCATGTGGACATGAGGCATCTGACTTTCCCCAACTCTATCAAAAAAATCCAAACTTCACCAACATGAAAAAAGGTTTAAAGTAAAGATGAAGAATTAAACTAGGAAGTGGTATGACATCCAAAAAATCCTCTGACACAACACCAATAAATTTTTCTCAAAATAGTCATTGGTGGTTGAGGTCAAAGACACAGAGCCAAACCCTGATTTAGAATTCGATCTAGAAAATATTGAAAATAGACAGATCATCGACACAGACCCCATTTCTACTATCATGACCACAACAATTTAGCTAGAAGAGCCAGTAGATCCTGAAGAGGGGGATCACCTCTTACATTCACATATGTGGTTGAAGTGGACCCCATTGCATTTCATTGTTGATAAAAACAACCAAAAGTACCTCATCTCCGCTAAGGTATTCAAAGAGTTGGGTTTGTCAACAAGACCACACCCACAACCATATAACATCGGGTGGCTTCACCAGGGATGAGATCTTCGCTTCATCCAAAAGTGTCTCCTGTCCTATGGCATCCATCCTTTCAAGGATGAGATAGTGTGTGATATTTCCCCTCTTGATTTCTGTGATGTTTTTTTGGGCCAACCATATATGTGGAAACATCATGTTGTCTATGAGTCTAGACGTCATAGTGTCATTATTATTTTAGGAGGTCATATCTACAGGATAATAGAGGTATTTCCAACTACTGCTCCACCAGAACAACACCTCAAGGTAATCTCTCATACTAAAAAAATCATCCTCTTCACAGTATATTCAAAGGATGCACAGAAGACCACTACAACCATTGCAGCATCAACACCTTCTATTAAACAAAAACAGTTTGTTGAAGAGACAAAATATATTTTTTCTTCACCTACAATGGTACCTACACATTGCCCCATCCAACCTAGAGACAACATGTTAGTGGAAAATATTCAACCCCTCCAACAATAGGTTTGTGACAGTCTTCCACAAGCCAAGAAGCATAACTTCTCTAGAAAGACACACAACTCACCAAGTGTCAGATTCAGAAAATTATTTCCCCTCTTCCCTGGGAACTCAATGCAATGGAAATAATTTCTTCGTAAGGGGGGAAGATTGATCTAGGTAGATATTGGTGGCCACCCACCCGTTCCAAATCGATCCTATTTTCAGTTTTTATTGCAACACGTTCTTTTGTACTTCTTTCTAATTGTGGGTTCCACACTTCCGGGGGTGTCTTAATCCCTACACATATTCAAGGTGGATACTTGTGGCCTCAAACCTAATCCAAATATCTTATTTTGTATGTTTTTATGTCAGTACATCTTGTTGTACTTCCAGGGCCATTTTGAAGGCCCAAATAGTGTTTTTTTGGCTCACCACATTCAAACTGTAGATGGAGTTAGATTTTGATGTCGTAATGCATATTTTTCGAAAATAACTTTCCAATGGGCTCTCACACACCTAAAAAGGAGATCGTATGAAAATTTTATGATCCCTATAAGTTAATGTACTAACTTACCCAAATGGGGCCCACATGACTTTTGACATTTCATATCCTAGGGTTAGGTTTTTGGATGTCTAGGTTTTTGGCATTCATGTTTATCATAAAACAGACTTTAGAGCCTCATTGTAATCATCTTATTG
>SNQJ01S0018638.1:30900-43204 GCA_010110895.2 Picea sitchensis | reverse complement strand
AGGGAAAGGTAATGCAGACGTTGGATTCTTTAGAAATAAAGTGATGTAAAAGAGGAACAGACGAGATAATCAACTACAACAAAAAAGCATCCAAGAATGTCTTCATTGTAGTATCAGAGGAAAACATTAAGATTCTCAAAAGCGTTGCACATATTATCAGGGATAAATTATGCGTTAAATCTCCCTTTGAAAATTAGAAAGAAAGAAACATAATGAAGACTGATTAGAATCACATTCAATGAAACAAGAAAACTTCACCAATCGTCGACACACAGGAATCCTATGAAAAAGTCCCTTTGTATTCCTGATGAATCAGAAAAATGTTATAGGGAATAGCCTTCCTGGGCGTGAGATCAACAAACCTTACATTAAATATCATCTTTGAATAAATAGTATAGACCTCCCCATAAGTTTCAGAAGTCGATTTCAACTGCCTCAACCAAAAATAGCCATAAATCCCTAAAAATTTGGAACTGTCCGCCATGAAAGACAGGCCTAATTTCTGCGAAAAAGGGGTCTGAACAGACATATTCTTCTCTTCAACGCTGACACCTGGGAAAAAAATGGAGGAGTTTATTGTAGATGGGCATGTTATGGACAAAAACCTCCTTCGGTTTTTCCAAATTTTCCTCCAGCTGGCCGTAACAGCTCCCGCAAAATCAACACTGTAACGGAAAAGTAAAAATCTGGAAAAAAGGGCCTTGAAGATGGCTTCTATTCTCCCTTCTCGTGGAACCAGTGAAAAAAATCAGAGAGGTGTTTGTTCCACATCCTGTTATGGAGAGAAACCTCTCTCGTTTTCTTAACATTCGTTTTCATTTTCCCAAAAACGGCCTCGGACGAAGACATGCTGAATAGGCAAAAAATGGTGAAAATGGGAAAAGCGGTTTTATTTTCGGGAAGGTGGTATTCCAGACCCCCCCTGAGGTGGTAAGCGGTTTTAAGGGGGGGGGTCCACTGGAATAGGGACCCAACACCTGTCTGGGGGGTGGTATTCGAAAACCATCATTCTAGACATCCCCCTCTCGTTCAACTCCGGATGGTGAGGGGGGGTCCGGAATTTTTAAAGGCCGTTGATTTATTTGATGTGATTTTGGATGGGGCGTGATGTGAGCGGGAGTTGGGGGTGGGTAGACTTAGGATAGTGTAGGATTGTTTTATGTTTTTTTTTTTAATGTTTTTTATTATTGTTTTGTTATATGTTTCGTTTTATTTTATGTTTTTTAATTCTTATATTTGTTTTATTTTGTATTTATTATATTTTGTTTTTTATTTTAAATTTNAGGATAGTGTAGGATTGTTTAATGTTTTTTTTTTAATGTTTTTTATTATTGTTTTGTTATATGTTTCGTTTTATTTTATTTTTTTTAATTCTTATATTTGTTTTATTTTGTATTTATTATATTTTGTTTTTTATTTTAAATTTTTTTTATTACTTTTTGTTATATATTTTATTATGTTTTGTTTTGTTTTTTATGTTTTTTATTTTAATATATGTTTTATATTATTTTATTGATTTGTTTTATTTAATCTAAAAACCAACCTATTTGTTAAACTAATTTAATTATTAATTTATTAATTTATTAATTAATAGTTAGTCTAACCATTTTATTTTAAATTATCCTATATTAAGCATTATTACTAGCATTATTAGCCTAATGTTTTTAACCTGAGTCTATTTATTCATGGAGGGGTAAGATTGGCTAGAGGTAGTCAACAGGGTAAAAGGACAAGGGAGTGAGGGTGCAGCGTGGATGAAGGATGCATGAGGGTGATGGGGGAGCGAGCGAAATGAATGGAGGGGAGAAACAGGATCAATCGAGCCAAACTTCGTCATCATGAGAGAAATGCCAAATCAATAGTCAAAGAATCGAGTTACCTATGATTATAGGTCCCCAAAAAAACCCACAAGTGCAACTGATATATGTTGAACCTCATGGAGGAGACCCTAGAGTCATTATCATAACTAGAGGAGGAGTTGCTATAGGAGAGGATAGAATGACTCAAGGAAATCTTGCAGAAGACTCAGGTATCAGGAAGGCCACAGATAAGACCCGAGCCATTAATGCAAAGAAAGAAAGACAACTATTTGAGGAAGAAAGACAAGAATTCAAAGTAGATCAAGGTTCCTTGTCAAAAAGACAGCTAGAAATAAGAGAGTGTGGAATGCCTCACGCATTTGATCAGTCTGCTTCGCCAAGAGAAGGAAAATAGGTAAGAAATCTCATGGAATTTTTATACACTTGTATTAAGTTAATTTAGGATGAGAACATTGTGCAATAGCTACAGAACTTAATCAGACAGTATAAACTAGGAAAGACAGACCCCTTACTGAATAGGTCAGTACACCAAATTGGTAAGAAGAGAAGGACAAATAAGGAATTACATTTGAATGCTCAAACAAGAGAGTATGAGATAGAATATTTAGGCCTCGACTTAGGTTCGGAGGTCAATGTAATGACGAAGCAAACTTGGGCACATATGGGAAAACCGAAGTTGATCTATTCCCTTATCAGTCTTAAGATGGCTAATCAACAAGCTGTCAACCCATTTGGATGATTGGAGCATGTCCCTATGGACATCAATGGAGTAAGAACATTTGCAGATTTTGAGGTAATTGAAATAGTTGACAACAGTTTTCCTTACCCTGCACTGCTAGGAATTGATTGGGCCTTTGATAACTCTACTATTGTTGACTTAAAGAAGAGACACATCAATTTTGAAAAGGATGGCCTTAGGGTCATCGCACGTTTATATCTAGATGAAGGTCAATGATACATAGAGCCCATCAGAGAACAAGACTATGCATATGCACTAGAAAACATATACAAACTTAAAGCCAGACAACATGATTACATAAACCCTACAGCCGAATGGAACCTGAGCTAGTTAAGTGACAGTGTGTATTCATCAGATTCAGAATAAGTGCTGTAAAACTGGTAGAACCAGATGTACAAAGTATCCACCAGAAGATGTGCTAGATTAACCAGAGAAGTTCATTGGATTGGCACAACAGTAAGTAATTTACCCACCTTTGATGGTTTGAACCCTTTAGAAGCCTTCCTATCATATTTTGAAGAAAATGTACCAACACAACAAAGGTTGTTGGCAATGGATGAGGCCATGAAAGCCACACCCCCAAGATGGTGGGGGACACACAAAAGTAATATTACAGACTGGGCACAATGTTGAACCTTGATGAAAGTGTGGTTCCTAGCACAAGCATTCGGTTGTGAATTAAGGTATACTGGTCAAAGTTTCCCAAAGGACCATGTGTGAAGCTGCAAAGAGGACTGGAGTGAAATCCCTCAAGAACAATGGGTTCACAGATTCATTAACATGTTGGATACAACCCCTATCAATTGGTACCTTCAAGCGGAGTTGTGCCTCATCATTGCAGACTGGGAAGGTATGAGTCAGAATTTTGTAACCACCTTTTTATTTGAAAGTGACTATCCTTCAGTAGACCAAGAATTATAGATTGTGAGAAATAAGGTATTCTAAAAGGCATCTAGCCTCTCTATGGAACAAGAGGAGGACGAATGGACTGCGCCTCTCCAAAAATTGCAGAATTGCTACAACATCAATGATGATGATGGTGATCCCAAGAAGGTAAACATCACTGAAACAAAAGGCCAAAGAGATGTGGAAGGACCAGGAATGGATCTACCATTTATTGGTCATCCAGTCAAGATTAAAAAAATCAATATTGGGATGGAAGAGACACCAAATCTTTCCAATGTTGTATATTTTTGGGATGTTGCTACCATTGACAAGATTAAAGAGTTGTTGCACGAATATCGGGACTTATTTCTAACCAAGTTCATTGATATGAAAGGTATCAAAGGTCCTATGGGAGAGATGAGGATACCTTTGAAACCAGGTGAGAAGCCAATCAAGAAAAGACCCTACAGATTGAACCCAAAATATAAGGAAAAAGTGAAGATTGAACTCGACAGAATGCTGGAAGCAGGGATTATCGAACCTATCCAAGAGTCATAATAGATCGTCCCTATGGTTTCACAAGACAATAAGACAGGTGATATCAAGATCTATGTAGATCTCAGAAAGTTGAATGATGCATGTCTTCATGACCCCTTCTCTACACCATTCACAGATGAAGTATTAGACAATGTGGGAGGCCAGGAGGTATATTCTTTTACAGATGGATTTTCAAGATACCATCAGATCCATATTTCCATGGAGGATCACCACAAGACCATGTTTTCCACAGAATAGGGATCCTACCAATATACAGTGATTCCATTTGGACTGAAGAATGCCCCATCCATCTTTTATAGGGTGGTGGTTGAAGCGTTCAAAGAGTTCTTGCATAAATTTTTAGAAGCATATTTTGATGATTGGACTGTGTTTAGTTTGTTGAAAAATGATATTGAATGTCTAAGGCTAATGTTGGATAAATGCAGGCAGTGTCAAATTGATTTAAATCTAAAGAAGTCCATCTTCTTCTCACCATTTGGAGGGCTATTAGGTCATACTGTGTGCAAGAAAGGATTACTGGTAGATCCATCTAAAATTGCCATCATAGTTGATTTTTTGCCTCCTACTTCAGTCAAACAACTGCGCACTACGCTAGAACATACTAGTTATTAAAGGAAATTCATTAAAGGCTATGCTCAGATCACAAAACCAATGGAGAATTTGTTGAAGAAATATTGTCAGTTTACTTGGATAGACGAATGTCAATAGAGCTTCAACACACTGAAACAAAATATGGTGATTGTGCCCATTCTGGTATTTCTAGATTGGTTCAAGGAGTTTAATGTGTATGCCAATGCATCTTTAATTTCCTTAGGAGAAGTATTGGCACAAACTAGAGAAGGGGATATCCTCCATCCGTTAGATTTTTCTAGCAGGAAGTTATCTACAACTGAAATTAATTACACCACCACCGAAAGAGAAGGACTAGCCATGGTGTATGCGCTGCAAATATTCCACCACTACTTGTTCGGAGAACACTTCAAAATGTTCACAGATCACTCTGCACTGAAGTACCTAGTCAACAAGTCAGAGTTGGGGGGACGAATATGCAGATGGATTATGTTGTTTCAAGAATATGATTTTGAAATCATAGTTAAGCCAGGAAGAATGAACAAGGGCCCTGACCACTTGTCTAGGTTGGAACATGGTGAAGAACCCACCAGTTTGGAGGATACACTGTCGGATGCACAACTCCTCACCATTAGAAATATTGACGACCACTTTGTCAACAGGAATGGCACCTAGTGAGGATATAATTCCCTAGAAGAAACAATTAGTGGTGTGTGTTGTAGACTTTTCAATTATAGTCGGTCAGCTATACAAAATGGGACCTGATGAGATATTAAGGAGGTTTTTTATGGAGACAGAGTGCCCAATGATCCTCGTAGAATCTCATAGAGGCATCACATGAGGACATTGCGTAGGGACAACAACTGCGCAGAAGGCTCTGCGAGCTGGCCTTTGGTGGCCTACCTTATACAGGGATGCTAAAGATTATGCCAGAGATTGCGATGTATGCCAGAGAGTTGGGAAACCATCCAGAAGGGATGAAATTCCATTAGCACCGCAGATGACCCTACAAGAATTCGAAAAGTGGTCCATTTACTTAGTGGGACCTATAAACCCACCAGGGAAGTGCACAGGAGAGAGGTATATCATTACTACGACAGAATACCTGACTAGACGGGCTGAATCCAGAGAAGTTAATGACTGTAGTGCAACTACAGTTGTGTGTTTTATATTTGATGACATAATAACCAGGTTTGGATGCCCTAATATCCTCATGAGTGATCAAGGCACACATTTCATTAATAAAACAATCGAAGCCCTGACTGAAGAATTTGCAGTCCACCATCAGAAGAGTACACCATACCATCCACAAGCAAATGGAACAGTCGAAGAATTCAACAAGATCTTGGAGACAACATTATCAAAGATATGAAGTGTGAACAAAGATGATTGGGATTTAAGAGTACCTGCAGTACTATGGGCTTATAGAACCACTTGCAAGAAATTAACAATGAAAACCCCTTTTAAGTTGGTTTATGGTCTTGAAGATGTTCTCCCGATCGAATACTTGGTGACAAGCTTAATAATTGATGCATTTTTAGACATGGATGATACTTGAGAAGTTCAATAGAGGCTTGCACAGTTGGTTGAATTGGAAGAAGATAGATTTATTGCAGGATTCCAGTAGTTGGTTTAGAAGGAAAGAGAGAAGGCTTATCATGACAGGCACATCAAAAAGAAGGCATTCAAGAAAGGTGACTTAGTACTAGTGTATGACAGTAAGTTCCTAAAACATACTAGGAAGTTCAGAACGCATTGGCTCTGACCGTATGATATTTCTTATGTTACCGAAGGGGTAGCTGTGCAACTGAAAACATTGAAGGGAGAATGGAAGGAAGGATTAGAAAATGGGAGTCGACTGAAGTTGTACTACGACAACCAACTGCCTCACACACCTCAGTAAGAGCAAGAAGAAAAGGGTCTAGGTACCAGGTGCAGTTGAAACTGGGTACCAGACACAGAAAATATATTTTTCACAAGGATGGGAAGGAGGCATAGAGCAGAAAGCAAAGGCTTCCCTACATGGTCTAAGGACAAAGAAAAATAGAGCGATCACATCTGAACTTCCTCGGGATGAGTCACAGGTGAGTGTTGGGGGCCTATTGGCCCTTAGTTATTCGTTATGAAAGAGAGAAAAGATAAGGAAAGAAAAGGTGAAATGCGCACTTCGTGGAAGGAATAGTAATTGTTATTGGGGCGAAGTAAGCAGACGAGTAGAAAATATGGAGAGAAATATGGAAAAGCAAGCCAATGGATGAAAGGAGATCGGGGATGACAGATAATCAAGGAATAAGGATCGAGGACAACTTATCAAGTGGGAAAAATCCACCATTGTATGCTTTGGAGCACCGCGTGAGAGGAAAGGAAAGACAGGCTAGCGAAGCCCAGAAAAAGTGGGTCAAGTTGACCTAGGGTTTTGGTATATAGGGTTTTGGACACTTAGGTTTCGACCTAAGGATGTCGGTGAATGATTGTAATGTATAAATAGAGGTCTAAAGGGCCTAGGTTGGGTTGGTACTTTTGGGTTGATGTGTTGTTATTGTTATTGTTGATACCGAATTGGCTGAGAGAAGAGTATTGTGAGAAAGAGAGAGGTGTTGAGCGAAAGAGCCTCCGAGATTGTAAGATGTTCAACCAAGTGTGAAGATCAACCCTACAGTAGGGTGCGTAGGGAGGTGAGAGAAAGAGAGGATAAGAGAGGATATCTGCTAGCTAAGTGCTCAGACAAGAACTGTATGGTTTACATCAATATAATATAGCATAGTTCTGTGGACGTATCCCTAGAGAGAGGGTGAACCACGTACATCTTGTGTTGTGTGTGTGATTGGTAATTTGTATTTGTATTCATATATTGTTATTTGATTGCTAAGGTATATCTGATAGATGCATGGAGTAGATCAAGCTGATAAGTGAAGTACGAATGTTGTTTTGTTCCTTTGATGTGATCCACTTGATATTCCCCTAGTTGTAGACATCTCTGTCCTACAACCCCCTCATAGCTGCTTCGGGTGAGACTGCATCTGCTTCACAGGTGTTGCCGAAAGGGATAGTAGCTAGGGATTGTTGGTGTGCTCTTGGAGTGAACCCTAGGTCTTCCCCTATGCCAACACTTTCTATGAGTCTAGACCCCATAGTGTTATTATTACTTTGGGTAGACAATTGTACATGATACCATATGTAGCATCGACTACCGCTACTTCTTTAATCTCTTCTAAGCAATGCAGTAAGGTCATTTCACAGACTGGGAAGTTCATATTCTTTGTGATCCACGATCACAGTAGTAAGATGGTCATCTCCACATTCGTGGACTCTACACAGAGCCTCTCTTTGCAATAGAATCAAGTGGACGAGATTGTGGAGGCGTACATATACATCTTCTCATCACCCACCGAGGTACCAATGCACAACCAAGTCAAGAATCCAATTGATCTGACCCTCAGTGCACCTCTACCTAATGGACTAGTGTATCATCGATAACTGATGGAATATGACAAAACCAAGTGTCATATCCAAGATCTTATTCAAAAGGGGCACATCTGACCCAACTCCTCCCCTTGCGAAAGCCTGATTGTACTGGTGCAGAAGAAGATTGAGACCTAGACAATATGCATTGATTATAGAGCATTAAACAAAATCACCATCAGGAACCAATACCCAATTCCTAAGATTGATGACCTTCTTAACCAACTCAAGGGGGAAAATTTCTTCAACAAGATCGAACTAAAGTCTGGATACCACCAGGTTCCCATCGAACCAATTGATGTATGGAAGACACCTTTCAAATCTAAATAAGGTCACTTCAAATTGATGGTTATGCCCTTTGTCTTAACAAATGCACCAACCAATTTCATGAGGTTGATGGATGATGTATTGAGACCCTTCACCAACTATTTTGTGATGGTATATTTTTATTACATCGTCATCTTCAACAGAACTTGGGAGGAGCACATGCGACATATTCAACAGGTTTTGAGCACTCTGCGACAATAGAAGCTATATGCAAACTTTGTAAAATGATCCTTTGGCATGAACACGATCTAATACTTGGGATACATTGTTGATAAGCATGGGGTACATGTTGATCCAGCTAAGATCCAATTCATTCGTCACTCGCCAGCCTCGACCACTCTAACCGAGCTTCAGAGCTTCTTGGGGCTGGCCAAATTCTATTGATGGTTCGTGTTGGGATTATCCCATATTGCATGGGCCCTCAACCAAGTGAGCAAGGATAATGGCAGGGAAAATTTCATGTGGGGGAAGGAACAACAATGAGCATTCGATGATCTGAAGCATCGCTTATGCTCAAATCTAGTAATCTCTTTTCTCAATCTACAACAACCATTCAATATTGATATTGATGCATCTGACTATGTTGTAGGTGCAATTCTCACTCAGTATGGTCATCTGGTGGCATACCATAGTGAGACACTCTGAGATACTATCTAGAAAAATCCTACCTATGACAAAGAAATGTATTCCATTGTACAAGTCTCTCGTCAATGGAAACATTACATTCAAGGAAAGGAGAATATCATCCACATTGATCATAGGCCTCTACAATTCATACAGATACCGAGAAAATTGCAGAACGAACACCATCAAATGTGGTCCACCTACCTGCAACATTTCTATATCAACATAAAGTATAAGAGTGGTCCACCTACCTACCTATCTTTGACTTCCCTAGTCAACCTCTTGTGGATTCACTCCCCACTCTTCTTCATTCCTGTGGACATGAGGCATCTGACTTGCCCCAACTCTATCAGAAAAATCCAAACTTTGCCACCACCTATCAACTCTTGGTTACAGGCGTGGCTGTCATTGATTTTCACAATCAGGATGGATTTCTATGCCATCTGGGCCATATTTGTGTTCCTTCAACCAAGCGTGGAAAGATAAGTTGGGAATCCCAGTACAATCAGATGGCACAAAATTTTGGAGTGAAGAAAATTTTGGTCGTTGATCGGTTTTCGAAGATGGCCATCCTCACAACCTGGAAGAAGAATATCACAACAGCAGATACTGACAAGCTCTTATTTGAATGAGTGTGGGTCTATTTTGGGATACTACAGAACATCATATCTGACTGGGACAAAAGGTTCTTCAACACATTCTGGTTGAGTCTCTAGTCACTATTGGACACCAATCTCACTAAATCCAGTTCTTTCCACCCCCAAATAGACAAACAAAATGAGGTTGTCAATTGTATGATTTTGCAAATCCTACACATATAGAACTCTAAGAATTCATGTACATGGGATGAGAGTCTCCCCTATGTTCAACATAGTTACAAAAGGGCTCTCCATAGCTTCACTGACCATAGCCCATTTAAGGTGGGACTGGGATTCCAACCCTTGGGTCCCTTTGATGTTGCACTACCTCTTACCACCACATAGAAAGAATCTTCCCATGTTCAGTTTGAGGCCAACAAAGGCACCAGATTCATTGAGAAGATTAATCACATCTGCCAACAGGTCCATGATATTTTGCAGAAAGCTAATGCTAAGTACAACCAGCTACATGGTCAACACTGGGTACTGCACCAATTTTAGGATGGAGACAAAATTTGTTTAAATTTGGAGAAGGAGGATCTTACAGGGCCCCATCGGAAGCTCTTCCCACTTTTCTATGGGCCTTACACTATCACCAAGGTTGTGGGTAGCAATTCTTTTGATCTCAACACTCCATTCTTCCTTGTCTTGCACCCAGTGTTCAATGTGGACCTCCTTCGGCCATATTTTCCACCATTATTGGACACCTCAAAGATTGCAGAACAACTGAAAACAAAATATCTCAACCCTGACTACATGGAACATGCATCCACTAAGTATATAGTGGACACATAGGTCAAGGGCACTCACCAAAAAAAGATGCAGCTTTATTGGGTTGTCAAGGTAGGGTAGCTCCTACACCAATGAAAGTGGCTCACCCAAGGTCAAATTCAACAAAAGTTTCCTCACCTGATGGGGGAACTCAAAGAAATGGAGACCATTGCTTCCTGAGAGGGGAGGATTGATCTAGGTGGATATTGGTGTCCACCCACCTATTCCAACTGGCTCCTCTTGACAGTTTTTAATTCAACGCGTTCTTCGATACTTCTTTATTATTGTGGTTTCCACACTTTAGGGGTTGTCTGAAGCCCTACACATATTCTAGGTGGATACTGGTGGCCTCCCACCTAATCCAACTGCATTATTTTATATGTTTTAATTTCAACACACATTGTTGTACTTCCAGGGGCATTTTGGGGCCCTAAACATTGTATTTTTGGTTCACCATAATCAAACTGTAGACAAAGTTAGAGTTTGACAATGTAATGTGTAGTTCTCTAAAATACCTTACCAATGGGCTATCACTTTCCTAAAATGGAGGTCGTATGAAAAAGTTATGACCCCAGGAAGTTGAGGTACCAACTTAACCATAGGGGCCCACATAACTTTTTGTGTTTCATCTCCTAGGGTTAGGTTTTTGGATGTCTATGGTTTTTTCATTCATGAGTAATATAAAAATGGTATATGGAGCCTCATTGTAATCATTTTACTCATACAGATGCGCATAAGAGTCACATCTCTTCTCAGAGATAGCTACCACAATTCGAGCAAGTGTTTTAGTTCTACAGTTTTACAATTTCATCATATTTCATTTATTCAATAGAAGATATTGTTCACTGGATATTTGTGTTGTTCTTCATATCTCTGTGATTATTTTATTAAGTTTGTTAATCAATTCATTCTTCTCCTAAATCTAGATCAAGCAGTTCCATCTCAACATCAATTATAAGATAGGGAGAACAAACCATGTCGTTGATTTCCTTAGTTGACCTCCCATGGATGCACTCAACACTTTACTTCATTACTGTAGGAATGAGGAATCTGAGTGGCCACAACTTTATCAACGATATCCTGACTCTACCACTACCTATGTGCTCTTAGGTACATGCGCAAATGTCATCGATTTTCACATTTAGGATGGATTGTTATGCCATCTAGGCCATCTCTGTGTTCCTGCAAGCGAGCGTGCAAATATGATTTGGGAGGATCAATACAGTCGGATGGCAGGAAATTTTGGCATTGAGAAAACTGCGGTCATTCTACAAAAATATTTGTCTTGGCCAAAACTTCGACATGACGTCAACAAATGTATCATATCTTTCACTGCCTCTGTCATTGCCAAGACAACCATCAAGAAGCAAGGATTTTACACCTCTCTTCCTACTCTCGACTGTCCTTGGGAATCCATATCTATGGATTACATGTCTGGCCTTCCATCCAACAATTAATACAATGATTTTGTATTTTTGGTGGTTGATGAGTTTTTGAAGATGGTCATTCTCACAGCCTGCAGGAAGAGCATCGCAGTGGAAGATACTGCCAATATCTTTCTCAAATGAGTGTGGGTCCATTTTGGGATACCACATACCATAATATTTGGTTGAGACAACAGGTTCCTCAACACATTTTGGTTGAGTCTCTGGTCACTATTGGACAACAAGCTCACTAAATCCATTGCCTTCCACCCTCAAACCAATGGCCAAACAAAGGTCGTCAATTATATGATTGTGCATATTCTGCGCATGTATAAATTTAATCATCTATGTACATGGGATGAGAGTCTTCCCTATGTTCAACACAACTATAGTAGGGATCTCCATATCTACACTAGAAATATCCCCTTTTAGGTGGGGCTGGGATATGAGCCCTTGGGTTGCATTGATGTTTCACTACCTCTTGCA
>SNQJ01S0018637.1:84855-107463 GCA_010110895.2 Picea sitchensis | reverse complement strand
TTGCTCAAAGGGTAGCAGGTAACTCCTTGCCTAAGAAGGGGCTTCCAGTTCCTTTGGACCCATGCGTCGGTGGTTTTTGCCGAGGGCCAGAGACCCATAAACTGGCCTACCAGCCCTCTCTCGGAGAGAGCTAGGGCTATCTTTACCGCTTGCGTCTCTGGCAAGGCGATTTCTGGAATTTCCTCTAGTTTTTTTATGAATTTTGGAACTGGAACAGCGTGTTTGCGCTTACCTCCGCTGGCGACCATCTTTCTGAACGTGGATGAGTCTGAAAACGGGGGGGGAGGGGCCGAATCCTCACCCCCAGGGGCGGCCATGGCCGTCGCTGGCTGCTGCGAACCCGAGGCGGACTTCCCCGAACCCTAGCTCATTCGTAACAACAACTCTAGGATGATAAAAGGTGGTGAGCTTGGCTCAGAACGGTTAATTAGGCGGCGAGCAACGCCCATGTTCGGGTTTGAACCCGAGACCTGACCGTCATTACATGACCGACCTTACCACTACGCCGCACCCACGACCTTAATTAAATTTTTAGATAACATACATGAATGTGTTTTATACATCCTATGAATGCAAGATTGTCAAAATCCTAGGAATGCTTCTCGATCAAGTTCATATATGTTGTATTAATCGTCCAGTGAGTACATTCACACGAATGAATGTTGTAAGTCCCTTTTAAAGATTAATTCCTGCAATTCCACGTTTCCATTATACTTTACAAGTGCTAACAGCCTCATTGCATCTTTTTCTGCACTTCTGTACTTTTTGTAGTTCATCCGAGTTTAAATCCAAATTTTAACATGACATTTGCTTTCTTCAATATGAAAAACTGTTGTGTTTTAAAACTAAATTCCAGAAAACTCAAGATGATAAAGGTATGTGACAGTTGGTTCTGTCATTGAAATTCTAACAAACTGTGCACATTTTTTTTTATTTTTTTGGTTTTATTATATTTCTTTTTATAAATATTTTACCATTTTGAAAACCATATTTTGTAGTTTGGTATGGGAAGATTATTAAAAGTAACGAAGTTTTTTTTTTTTTTTAATAAATATTTTACCACTTTGATAACCATATTTTGTAGTTTGGTATGGAAAGATCATTAAAAGTAATGAAGTTTTTTTTTATTCGGGGTTAAAATAATACATCACATTTAAATAGTTTGAATATTGAATTTAAATTTTGGTGATGTAAAGTTTATATAACTTGTTAATTTTTTTTATTATAAAAATTTACATATTTAAATTTTTGATATAGAAATTTGATTTAGAAATTGAATATTTTTTTAAACTTATTTTTTTTTTAATTTTAATAAATTTGATAAATTAAATGATTTTCTATTAATTTCATATATATAAATCTAAGTAAACATATCTTGGTTTTCAGCATGAAAATATATAAGGAGCCTTATGTGTGAGAACATCTATTTGAACATTTATTTATTTTTTTTGTTAGTTTGTTTGTGACATGTGGGACTAACCTGTGGCTAAGATTTTTTTTTGTTAGTTTGTCCGTGACTTGTGGGACTAACCTGTGGCTAAGAAATTGTGGGACTAACCTATGGCTAAGAAACTGCGACTCAGGGGCATCTAAGCCATCAAAATCACCCGGGGATCGCACCCGTCCTGAGCCACACCAACCCTTAACATGGCTGGATTTTTTGTCCCCGCAGGTTTCGAACCGATGACTTTAACAAAACGGAGTGGCTTAACAACACACTCCGTCACCGACTGTACTACACCTCAGGGACATCTGCCTGAACATTTAATTGTAGGCAAAGTATTATTAAAATATTTTTTTCAAAATTGCTTAATTTTTTTTTTAATTCGTTTATACAAATTAATTAATCTATTGTAGGCAAAGTATTAATAAAATACTTTTTTCAAAATTACTTAATATTTTTTTTTAATTTATATTGAAATGAATTAATAATTAGATTTAATATTTAAAACGTACTTAATGATATAGTGACACACTTGGAGTGGTTGTTGTGATAATGATTTAAGATATTGAAAATATGTCATTATTAACTTAAGTGCAATGGATCTCAGACCTAGAAAAACTTAATCAATTCTTTACCTCTTGTTTTACAATGGCTTGCTTGGAATCTGGGCTCAAGACATTCTATAGTTATTGGGAAAGATGTCATCTTGGGTATGGGAAAGGACTCTTTTTTATCAAAAGAGTTAGTTGATAGCCTGAACCAAAAAAACGTTCACTTGCTTTACCAAGCGAGTTGTGATCTATTACAGGGAACTCTTTTCTCTACCTAGATAGATTGTACATCCTTGGATATCGAGGGAGACTTAGCTTCAGAATGGGAAAAGTACATAAATCTTTTGATAAGCTGAGGCATTCATCTACAGGATCGTCCAGATGTTTTACTATGGACGGGAGGTGATAATTTAGGACAACTAATGGTTAAAAATGTTTACAATGCAGTCGTGACAAAGCTATGGACCTCAAAAGCAGGTGGTTGGAGGAGAAAACTATGGAAATGGGACTGCCCTTTAAAAATTAAGTTATTTACATGGTTGGTAGCGGAAAATAAGATTCTAACATGGAAAAATATCCAAAAACAAAGATGGGTGGGACCAGGGATTTGTTTTCTATGCAAAGGCAGGAGGGAGATAGGTAAGCATCTATTCGTGAAATTTCCATTCACCATTTCATTATGGAAAAAGGTAAAAATTGCACTAAATCTCTCGAGTGGATGGACTGGTCTAATAGTGAATGAATGCTATGAAAATTGGAAAAAGAAGATTCCAAATTTTCTTACGTTGCATGCCTTTCTATGCTGGTACATTTGGCACGAAAGAAATCTGACAATCTTTGAGGCAGGTTCCCCATCAATTTAGAAGGTAGTATACAAAACTATTGGTACAATGAGCATCTATGGAATTAAGGAAAAATACACTCTTCCTCGAACTGTACATGTGCATCTTCCAGAAGATAGAGCCATTGCATGGTTTGACGGGGCAACGCTATAGTGTGGTGAACAAAGTGGGGTTGGAGGTATGATAAATCTTAATAGTGACTTCCTTTTTGTGGACGTTCAACTGTGGTCGAGGGACAAACACTAGGGATGAACTATTGGGGGCTTGGGCCTCTCTAACATTGGCTATAAGATTGTCAATTCCATACTTACATTTGCTAGGGGAATCCAAGATAGTTATCGAGTGGCTAAATAAGAGGGGAGCTCTCTAGGCTGTAGCACTTGAAAGCTGGAAGAAAAGGATCATAGATACTCTCCCACTTTTCAGGAATATATCCTTTGCTCATATATACAGAGAAGAGAATCGAGAGGCAGATGGATTATCAAAGTTGGCTTTAACAAATATGCCTGGAAGCATTGCTTATACCCATTGGGAGGATGGTAATGAGGGTCCTACTCATTACTTAAAGTTGTTTTAATTGATACAAAAATAGTTTTTCAAAGACTAGTTATAATGTTTTGGCACTTTTAGTCATAGTTCTGCTGCTAAGTTTGAGGGACAAATTCCTCCTATTTTGTTTTTTATCCTATTAATGTTCCATATTGGATGTTTCATAAGTTTTCCAGTTTTGAGCATAGTGCTTAGCTATGTATGCTACCATTATAGTGTTTGATTAAAGGTCCTATGTCGAAAGGACAATTGTAAGAGAACTTTTTATATTTTTATGAATATAATAGAGAAATTTCCTGTGGAAAAAGTGAGATAAGATAAGTAAAAAGTTGGTTACCATTCTTGAATATCATTAAAAAGAAGTGAAGTCTATTTTATCCTAAAAGTCTTTATAACTTAATTTATGGATCTCAAAGTTAAAATTAAAATGCTCATTAAACTAAATGGATAAAAAATTAAATATTGAAATAAAGCTAATCCTAAAAATATTTATAACTTAATTTATGGATCTAAAGTTAAAATTAAAATACTCATTTGATTGACTAAATGGATAAAAAAGAAAGTAAAAAAATAATATTGGAATTTTTATTAAATTAAATAAATTAATATTAAAAAAAAACTTAGAACATTAATATTACAATAAGGTTGCTTAAATTTTCTGGAAGTAAACTATGTCATAGTTTTTGAAATGTTCAATGTTTTAAGTGGACACTTTACCCATCATTAAAAGCATATCAAACTCAATTAATGATAGAAAAGAGTGTTGGTAGCATAATTTAAAGAAATTAAGAAGTAACCCTTGGAAAAACATAAATGAATAAATAAATTATTAAATGACCATTAAAATAAAATAAAAATAATAACCATTAAAATGAGAAAAGAATAATTCATTAATTGACATTATTATATTCTTACAGGGTTACAAAACTTTCACATTGCCACTTGTTGGTCTCTAAAGATGTCTAAAAACAACCTTAGTTTAACATTAATTTATCAACCCGAGGATTCATCTTTTATCTCAAGAATATCAGCAAAGTATATGCAGATAACTCGTAGAGGCTAAAATCGCGTAGTTAAAGCAAACCTGAGTTTATCCACAATCGAGTTCCTCAAATGTTCATTAAAGATTCTGAGACTAAGATCTTACTTAACGGAATTTAAATTTGATTACTAACATGTTGCGAATGAAAATGAACTAACTAATCTATTGAATTCATTTAACTAAAAAGCAGTAATTGAATCTAAGTAAAGACTTGTAGAAGTAACTATCAACTGTGAATCAAATTGCTGGAAAGGAAATAGTGAATTACTCTATCTGTAGAAAGAAACAACAATTATAATCTAATCGAAAGGGACAACAATTGTAACTTATCTGAAAGGAACAACAATTGTAACTTAATTGAAAGGAACGGAAAATGTAACTTAATTGAAAGGAACAACAAATGCGAATCTAAGTAAAAGGAACAACGCATATGAAAATGTGAGGAACCATCAAGCAACAAACTACAATAATGGAAGTTGGACAACAATCATTAACATTCAAACCAAAACATCTATCTCTTATAAGCAATCAACAATAAAGCATTAACACACTTGTGCATCTATCCTTAACTATTGTAAAGGAAATTTAAATCATAAAACAGAAATCAAAACTAATACGACTACGGATTGAGACAGTAACTCCTTCAGACTAGGCCCTTGGTCCTCAGAAGCACTGCTATTAGAAACTCAGTATGTAGAAATGGTGAAAACGTTCAAAGCTTTTATTGATCCCATAACTGGTACAACATTTACAAAAACTGCTTGCATAGAGAAATTCTAAGTTTTGAATACTTGGATGCAATTCTTCTCTATCTTTCTTTCAGGATCTATTACCCTCTATATATCACAATAATCTGGGTAAATTAAGCCATCCTGAGGATTGAGACATCCTTAAGATTGCTTTACTATTATAAAGTTACAATATAGAAAATCAATCATCTTCAAAACTGCTTTGCGCCAAAAGTCCTCAACCTTCAATAGCTTGCACATCTTCAAGATCTCATTTGCTATCTCAGGTTTGACAACATTTATCCAATCCTGTAACAAAATCAAACAATTCCAATCGTATTTTAGAATCTTATTTAATATAACTTAAATAATAATGCTAGAAGACATATTAATCATTTTCTATCCTATTTATCCCTAAATAACCGAAAAGTCAATCAAGATTATATCATTAATTGTGGGAATAAGGAAGATATTTGTACCTTTTTCATAACCCAACATACCCCCCAGCTTACCTTCTTGCATGTCCTCATGCAAGATGAGATCTTACATGTAAAGCAGTGATGTTGTAAGGAGGAAAAGTTGGTTCACCGGGTCTTCTGAACCCATTACTTCTTTTGAGCTCTACAAAAGTAGCATCCTCCCTCTTCTTATTAATTTGATAATCCTTCTGGTAACTTTCTGGAGGAAACCAAAGGATAGGGGGATTATATCCGCACCTAATCCAAGCATGTCCTTCCTCCTGGAGCATTTTAGAATATATTTCCACTCTGTAGGTAGCTGCAAAGAAATTCCTGAACCCAAAGGGTTCCCTACTTTTGACTTCATTGGAGGATGCATCCCATCTCACCTTAGAAGCAGCAAGAGATTCTTCTTTGAGTTCTCTAAAATATATGATTCCTAAATGTGTAACCTGTCGATGGATGGGGGCTAAAGAGTCCACGACCCACTCCCTTTTCATGAAGGTTCTATGTCACATAATGGCTGGAAAGGACTTTGGGAGATCCCCTCTGATCTAGAGATCTAACCTAGTTTCCCTCTTTCTAAAATTCCTGTGAGCTTTGCCCCATTTGACTTGGTTCTTAGTGAAGGACAAGAATGCATGAAACTGTATGTCCCCAATAAAGGGACTGGGTTTATTACTCCTGTCATCTTCCAAAATGAAGTTATGGAAGTATAATTCACACTTAAAGTATTGTACCTTCTCTTCCTTCTCTCTAAAATATGAAATGAAATCAGGGACAGTGGTAAATGTAATTGGCTTACCTGCTATGATGGCTTTTACCCTTAACAACAGGTAACGTTCTAGCAATAATAGGGTATAATTGGTAGCAAGAGATCTGCAATTGATTGCATCAGAGTAAACATCACAAATCTCTTTGATTTGCTCCAAAGATTTTTCAAATTGATTTTGTATTTTCTTTGTCTTTTCCTGAGCTCTGGTTAACTCAGCATAAGTCTCATGCTCTGTTTCCTCCATGGCTCTTAATTGTTTAACAATTCTTTGATGTTCGGCCATAGTAACCATCTCATCCCTAGTTTGAGTCAGTGCTTGCTGGGCTTGTACCAGCTCTGCTTTTAACCTATCAATTATGGCACTATGTTTCTGAGACTGGGACGTTTGATACTCTTCCATAGCGCCCATATCATCTCTGGATTGAGTTAATTCTTGTTTGGCTTGCATCATCTCTGCTTCTAGTCTATCAATGATGGCATTATGTTCCTGAGACTGAGATGCTTGATGCTCTATCATAGTCATTATTTCATTTCTATTTTGGATCAGGCTTTGCTGGAACTGTATCAATTCTTCCTCCAATCTCCTAATGGTAGCATCATGCTCAAGGGATTGAGATATTTCCTTTGAGACTAGGGTATCTATCTATACTTCAACATCAACTGTTTCTAAAGGAATTACTTCCTCATTCTAAGCTACTACATCCTCTACTATTATTTCCTCAAGGTCTGTCTGTGTCCCCACAGAGTTCGTGGTGATTGTTCTTTTAGGAAGAGGGTTTCTTCCTTGCACTCTGGGCCTTTTGTTTTTCTTTCTTTTTTGGGCCTTATCTACTTGTTATAGTTGCTTTCTTAATTCTTTAATAATTTCCCTGAGTTTTCCAACCTTCTGCTTTAATACTTCAACCTTTTTAGCCCTTCTCTTCAACAACTTGTTTTCCTTTTTTAGATTTCTAATTCTCTTATGGATTTTGCATTTCTATTTGTGAGGGGTCTCAAGGTTTTCTTCATCCTGGTCAGTAGGTGGTTGTTCCTCTGTTCCTTCCAAATGCTTTGTCTATCCAAGAGGGATTCTTACCTCAGGATGAGGTTCTTCCTGTGTTGCGTCCTCTAGGAATGACATTTCAATATCAGGAAAGTCTTCAGCAGGTTTTGAAGAAGAGGCTCGTTCTTGGTATTCTTCTGGTTTATTTGTGTCTCTGTCCATTGAGATCCCTAAGCTCCCTAAAACCTGAGCTATTTCCACCTCATAGCTTTTCAAAAATTGTTCTGTCAGGTGCTCCAATGCTGACTAGGTGTCTTCCTGATTTTTCCCTTGTTAGGTTTGTTCTACTTGCTCAATTTCTTGAGCATTTTCCTATAATGATTGCTCTATAATGTCTTGAATTTCTTCAGTCGTTTCTTGAATTTGTTCGGTCATTTCCTGAATTTCTTCAGGGTCTCTTGTCCGTCTGCTTCTCCTCTTCCTTTCAATGGGGGCTTTAGGAGTAGTCGTTTCTCTTTTCCTCTTTCTCATTAATGCTTATGCTTGTGAGGTCTGAGTCTCTGTAATTTGGACAGGGTATGCCTCAACTTCGGGTTGAGGAGGTGGAATTTCTATTTGGGCAGTGCCCTCCCCTTCCTGTATCTCTTCAATTTCCTGTGGTGGGTCTTCATGATATAATTCATGTTGTTCCAGTTATAGAGGTCTATTGGCCTCGATAAGATTACTCCAGGTTAATTGAGTTTGACTTAGGGCCTTATTTACTATCAATTTAACTAATCCATGGTGGATGATGATAGTAACAGGATCCTTGGCCTTCTATGTTCTTATGGAAACCTCATGTAACATGGAATTTAGGAAAAATGGTAGATTGATTACTAACCTTTGTTTGAGTGCCATTAGCAGTTTGAGGTGGTGTGGTCGGATTACATTGTATCGTCCATCACAGGTGATGTACCTCTAAATTACCCCTCCCAGTTCTTTCCATGGTTCGCTGAGAATGTTGGGGTTAAGTCCCTTTCCCTTTTTATCCAATTCTTCTTCGGGGTATATGAAAGATTCTACAGCTTCTTTGAGCATTGTATATCTTCCTGTCCATTGAATGCCTATGTTAGGGAGACCTGTAACCTTTGCTATGATTTCCGAAGTAACTAGAATTCGTATGTCTCGAACCATGGAGATTTATCCCTGCAAGTTCTAAAAGAATTCGAGCATGATGTTCCTATCATATCCTTGCAATCGGTTGAAGTACTCTGTCCACCCCAGACGGTGTAGGATTTCTCTTGCCTACTCTGTTACTTGTAGTAATGTTGGCTCCCTGCGCACACTTCGGCCACCCATATTTCTGTGAGAAAATGAGAACGACTATCATTTCTAGTTGTAGACTTGGTTAGACCATCTTGGAGGAAAATATTACCAAAAATAGAAAATATCAAAGAACAATGAGTGTATAAAAATGTGGGTTTTCCATTTATTACAATCATTACAATCTTATTGGAAAGCATGCTGAGCATCCACTCCCCTCATTAATGTGGAGGTCGACCTCGACCGTCAGCGTAGGCGAAAGTAATGAGTGTAGGTATTTTTGGTGAGAGGTAATGATGACGCTGTCGTCGCCAGTGGGGACCAATCATGTATAATTTTCAAAAATCATATTTAACGGTAATCATAAATGATAGTCCACTTTTGTGGGAAATTCAAATTTATTGTACCTATGCTCAAAAATGTTTTTAAGGATAAATAAGCCAAATAAATTAAATTTGTTCATTTAAAAATATTCCACATATCATAATGTTGTTACGTTTCCTGAGTTATTAAGTATAACCGAAATGATAGCCCCGTTATTGAGTAAAGGAAATCTAGAGACACACAGAAACTTGGTGTTTTTGGTAAAATTCCATATCACAGGTAGAGCCACTGCTGCCAGTAGGCGTCCATAGCCTCGACAGGGTTTCCTTTTAACCCATAGATGAGCCTGTATCCTTAACAAATATTTGAATCGTCTTTTCCCAAAAAGACCACTATCCTGGTTTGGTAGCCAGCTGATGATAATGCCACTCACTAGATTGTAACTTAAGCGAACAAGTCAACTCGTGATGAGACCCCTTGTCCTTTGACAAAAATGTCAAAGGCCATTGCCATGGTGTGGTAGACATAGTGGGAATGTCACTTATGTTATTATCCTATGATCGTGGTAGGTTGGCTCGTGATGAGACCCCTTATTCTTTGTGGTAGAAGTTTATGACTTATATTTATTTGTTTTTATTTTTTTTATTTTTTTAGGGCTCTATTAAGGGAGGCTCATCTACTCCTTAAGAGTAAGGGATGGCGTAAAGAAGTGTAAGGATTCCAAGTAAAAGTGTGCTTAATAATCCTTATTATAATATGAAGGTAAATTATCATTCAAGTATATTGATATGTGTATAGGGAAAATAAACAAATTATGGTGGTTACAGATTATGAACAAGATTTAAGATATTTCGAAGAAACTAATCTAAAAACAATTTGATAAGGTAAAAGATATAGTCCACAAAATAATGACAAATCGTTAGAAATAATGCTGGTAAAAATTACTTAGTGAAAGTTGTACCCCAAAGGAATGGCTAACATTTTAATCAACATGAAGGAAAGGAAAGACAACAAGGAAAAACGCAGAAGGAACAATAGTTGTTCCTTTTTAGAATGCACAACGGGACCCGAGATGAAGGAACGGAAATCACGACGAAGGGAACGACAGTTGCTCTGTTCAAATGAACAACAACAATACTCAAAGGAACAACAGTCGAGCGAAGGGAACGACAATTGTTCCGTTCAAATGAATAGCAACTATACTCAAAGGAACATCAATCGCGCGAAAGGAACGACAGTTGTTCAATTCAAATGAACAACAACGATACTCAAAGGAACAATAGTCGCGCGAAGGGAACAACAGTTGTTCCATTCAAATGAACAACAACTATACTCAAAGGAGCAACAATCGTGATATCTGTTAAATTTTTAGCCATCTGATTAGGTAATTTTGGAAACCTCCCATGGAAAATGTAAATTTTCTTGAATCTAAGGCTAATTAGTCATCAACTAAATTCATTCAATTGTTATGGGTCAGTTTATTTCAAAATCAAGTATTGGATGGTCTAAGTTCATTATAGTTGCCCGATCTTTGCTGCGGAACATGACATATTCAATTTTCTGTAAAAGACAGGGTCTGTGTGATAATATAAAATAGGAGTAAGGAACAAAACAAAGTGCTAATTGTGTTTATTATAGTTATCTTCCCTAGTTCTTTATTTTCCAAGTGACTTTCATAAAACTTAAAAAAGAAAAACTAGCAACTCAATTAGATCTATATAAAATAAACTATATATAGTATGTACAGTGTCAACAAAATTCATCATTTATGGAGTTGGAGTGGTTGGGTTACCTTCCTAGCCAGCCAAAATCTGAATGGTAGGGTCCCTACTTACTTCCTGGTAGAAAGATTCTTTTGAAGGCAGTTGATGGTAGAGTCGTAGTCGGTGTCCATTGACCAGAAATGGATATCCAGACCCGTCGATGGTACTTAAAGTGACCGTGCCATTATCATGAACTTCATTAATTTCATATGGTCCTAGCCACCATGTCTGTAATTTTCCAAGAAAATCCTGAAACCTGGAATCATAGAGAAGCACCCAATCACCTCTCTTGAATGATTTATTCTTGATATGTTTGTCATGCCAGGTCGCTCTCTGTTGCTGAATAACAGTTGTGCGCTCCACAGAAGAAAAGCGTGTTTCATCCAACTTGTTGAGTCGTTGAAGGTGTTTCTTATGTGCTTCTGTAAGATTCAGTCCAATTTCCTAGGCCATCCTTAGGGTCTTGATCTCAAACTCGATTGGGAAGATAGGTTATTTACCATAGACTAGGTGATAAGGAGAGTAGCCAGTGGTATTACGCCATGTTGTGTGATAATCCCATAAGGAATTTGGGAGCTCAGTAGCCCAATTTTGTCGGTTTGTTGAGACAGTATTTGTCAGGATTACCTCCAGGACTTTATTGGTGCTTTCTACTTGCCCGTTTGCCTGTGGGTGGTATGGAGAAGTAACTATGTGCTTAATATGATAATTTTCCAGGGTGGTGGTGATTCTGTGAGCTGTAAATTGTGACCCTCCATCAGTGATTACTTCTCTGGGTAGTCCATAGCATACAAATAATTTGAAAATAAATTTGATGACTACTTCTTCTGTTGCATTTGGTAAGGCTTATGCCTCTAACCATTTGTTCATGTAGTCCGTTGCAACGAGGATATAGGCCTTCTGATTTGACTTTGGATTGAAGGGGCCAACGAAGTCTAATGCCCATCTTTCAAATGGTTATGTGACTGCTTGTGCTTTCAAGGGAATTTCACCAGCCTAACCTAGTTTTCCCATCCACTGACAACTGTCGCAGGTTTGGACATATTTCTTTGCATCTCTGAATATTGAGGGCGAATAATAGCCCATTTGTAAAATTTTGTGTCCAGTCTTGCGGTCTGCAAAATGCCCACCACAGGGATCGTCATGTCCTACCTTCAGTATGTCGTAGATTTCGTCATCTCGTACGCATCTGTGGATCTGGAGGTCATCTTCTGTGTGGAAGAAATATCCATCGATCCAAGTGAATTGTGCGCTACGCTGGACAATCCGTTTTCTTTCCCTTGATAATAGATGTGCCGGTAATTTTCTCGCTGCCAGATAATTTTCCACATCAGCGTACCAAGGTGGCTTTGTGGTGGTGGAAAACATATGCTCATCTAGAAATTGATCTTCAATTGTTAAGGAGTCATCTATTTTGGGTATGCGGGATAGGAAGTCTGCAACAAGATTTTCTCTCTCGGGTCAATCTTTGATGGTGATATCAAATTCCTGCAATAGTAATAACCACCGAGTGACCTGTCCATTAGTAATTGGTTTATTAGCTAGATATTTAATAGCAGAATGATAAATATACAAAATAACTGGATAGCCTGTTATATAATGACGAAATTTATTGATGGCATGTATAACAACTAATTTTTTTTTTTCTGTTACTGTATAATTAAGTTCAACTAGAGAAAGATTCTTGCTAATAAAATAAATGGCATAAGGTTTCTTGTCTTCTTCTTGTCCAAGGACAGCGCCTATGGCAATATATGATGTGTCGGTGGAGATGTGAAATGGTATTTTCCAATTTGGTCCCCTCAACACTGGTGTTGTTGAGATCAGCTTCTTGAGTCCTACAAATGCCACATCACACTTGTCAGACCACTGAAACTCCACATTACTAGTCAATGCATGTAAAGGTGCAGTGGTTCTTGCAAAATTTTCCATAAATCTGCGATAGTATCCTGAAGCGCCAAGGAAACTATGTACCTCATTTTGTGTGTGTGGTGTAGGTAGATTAAGGATTACCTCTATTTTTGCTGGATCTACTCTAATTCCATCTACATAAATATAATTCCCTAGTACCACACCTTCCGTCATCATCACGTGACATTTTCTGTGGCTTAAACATAACCTGGTAGAACTGCATCGTTCTAGTACCTTCTCCATATTATTCAGTGCTTGATCGAAGTCGTTGCCATAAGGAGTGAAATCATCCATGTAAACTTCAATCCCTTCACTGATCAAATCGTTGAATATGCTCAGAATGGCCCTTTGGAATGTGGCTGGAGCGTTACAAAGTCCAAAGGGAAATACTTTGTATGCAAAGGTACCCCAGGGGCATGTGAATGTAGTTTTATCTTGATCTTCTGAGGCAATGCGGATCTGATTGTAGCCACTAAAACAGTCTAGGAAAGAAAATAATTTCTTCTCTGCCAAAGTATCCAGGACCTGATCGATGAAAGGTAAGGGGAAGTGGTCCTTTTGAGTGGCTTTGTTAATTTCCTTGTAGTTGACACAGATTCACCATTTCCCATTTTTCTTGGGGATGATCACTAATGGGGAAACCCACCGAATATCTAAGATAGGATGTATGAAATCTGCGTCCAAAAGATTTTGTAATTTTTCTTTAACAATATCCATGAGGTGGGGATTGAGTGTTCTATGCGGCTGTTGGATAGGTCGGGCATCTTTCTCAATATAAATGTGGTGTGTGCAGAGTTGTGGATCAATACCTTTCATGTCAGAATACTCCCAGGAAAAAGCTTGTTGGTATTTAGAAAGGACTTGAATCAAATTTTGTTGTTGTTGCTCATCTAAATTGGCATTGATGTTCAGAGACTTCCCTAGTGCGATCTCAATGGATTTGTTGTTATGAACAATGGTAGTCGGGATTTGTTGTTCCATTAAATCTTCCAACGAGTCTCCCTGTGCTTCACAGTCTATAACAACATGGAGCATCTGGCATGTTGGATTACCCACGGTGGTTGGGATGTTAATAAACCCACTGATTACGTCATCCTCTAGCTAGTTCTTGAGTCTGAGAGCTTCTTCCATTGTGAGAGGGGCTCGTAAATCCTTTTTTGGATATTGTGGTGGTGGAAATTGTGGATATATGAAAGTCAGGCTTGGCTTGGCTAGAGGATATAAGATGAGATTCTTTGTGACACCTCCTCTAGCAATTGTCATATTACACGTTCGACATCCTGTGTACGCATAAGCTATTGTGAGCCATGTCTGCCCAGTATCAATGGATGCCCTTCGAGTCCACTTCTTGGGTTGATGATGAGGAAATCCGTTGGATATTCCCAAGAGTCGACTGAGATTGCTATGTCATGTAGTGTGCCGACTGGTCTAACCATTGATCGATCAACCACTTGTAACATAATTGGGGTGGGTTTGAAGGAGTCAAAACCCAAGGTGTTGCAGGTTTCCATAGTCAGGATATTGATGGCTGCCCCTAAATCAACTAATGTATTTGGAAAAGAACAACCATGGATCTGAACTGTTACTATGGGGTTCCCTAGATCTGAACTATTACTATGGGGTTCCCTAGATCTGGATATTTGACTGGTTCTTGTCTACCTAGAATTAGATCAGACAGGGCTCCTACTACCTGAACTGTTGATGATGAATTTTTAATTTTCCTAACAGGCTTCCTCCCACATAGTTCCTTGATCGTCTTTGCATAAATGGGAATGTCTTGGAAAGCCTGCAGGAGTGGGATCTTGACATATAAATTCTTGAGTTCCCCTACAATGTCGAAGTTAGGATACACGATAGGTTTTTCTATCATCAATATTTCGGAGAACGGAGGGGAAGGGGTTGCATCCTTATCAAGATCTTGTGACTCGACTGCGTTCCCCCCTGCTCGATTTCTTCCGTTATTACCACATTCGAGGGTGTTATTGTTGGTTGTTTGTTATTTTCATTCTCCTTCTCTTGGAAAATGCTATTTTCTTCAGGAGAGATTATATGCCCCGATCTCAACTAGAGTTCATTGCACCCCACCGAGTCGGTTTCCCCTTCCCCATTCTCCATGATCTGGACAAGCTGATCCTGTCTATTATTAGGATTTGGGTGGGGTTGGGCTGGTAATTGGGGGCGCAATTGTGATTGAGGGTTTTGGGGCAGTTGGAGTGGAGCTTGTAACATGGGTTGGGTTTGAGGGTCCATCCCCATGGGTTGATTGTTTATCCCCATCGAGCGCTGCCAATTTTGGTTCCAATTTGGGTTTTGGGCAATTGTGTTGGGCCACTGTGAAGGGTAGGGGTTATTTGAGTTTTTCCAGGATGAGGTAGGGTATTGCGAGTTAGACCAGGAGGGATTTACAACGGGTTGGTTCGACCAAGTGGGATTGGCAAGTGGGTATTATTGGGGTTGCTAGTTCTGATTAGTAAATGACTGGCCTTTCCATGTGTTGCCATAATTTTGTTGTTGATTATACTGTCCAGAAAAGAAAGAGGAGGGGTCCTGGAGTGTATTTGGAGGGTGGGCCTGCCATTGACGATGTTGAGCCATCATATATAATGGTTCTGTTTCCTCTTCCGCTTCTCTAAAGACAACTTTCAATCCATGGAGCGATGGGAATTGCTCTGTGTCATGATCCTTGGCGCAAATAGCTCAAACCTGAACCACATCCAAAGGACATTCCCTTGGACCATTTTTTTTTTCTGCATCTGTGGCAAAATATGGCCAAAGAATGTTCTACTTCTGCTTTTTTCTGTTTGGCCTGCAATACATCCAATTGTGTAGTCAGAGTGCTTAGAATATATGTTTTGAAATTTTCTAAGAGATTACCAACTTTAGCTCGCGTAACACCCTTGCTGGTAATATTGCTATTTCTGGTGAGGGGAGTCTGCATTCCTGATCTGGTCTGTGTACTTCCTTGTGAGCACCTGATACACAATAGAATGATGTTATCATAAGTTTCTTGATAAATGTCACCCTTCCCCATTAGATTCAATGTTTCTACCCATTCATCCTTCATACCTTTAATTAGAGTTTCTTTAAGTACTTCACCTGGTAATGTACCATAGGGTGATCTCTACAAGTTATACTGAAATCTCTCAACATATTCTTCTAATGATTCATTTTCTTTTGCAATCATTTGAAAGATTTCATCTTTTAGGTCTCTGATTCTACAATAATCCTGATATTTTGTCAAGAAGGCTTGTTTCATCTCATCCCATGAGTTAATGGTTCCACCTCCCAATCCAATAAACCAACGTAGAGATGATCCCTTCAAGGTGGAGGGAAACAATTTTAATTTTTGGGGTTCAGAGGTGTAATCATACCCTCTACATAGGACATTGAATTCGAATAAGAATGCATCTGGGTCTTCTGAAATCAATCCATGGAAGGTTGGCAGGTTCTGTAGGGGGATTGATTTCATGGGAGCATTGGCGATTGGATTGAATATCAGATATTCCAACGTGGAGGCTTGGGGTCGTTGTTGATTTGGTTGTGCCATTTGATCGAAAATGTGCCAAAAATCTTCAGGAATTTCTTGATCCGGGTGTTCTATTTGAGGTGGTTGATTATTTGATCCTCTAGGGGATTTGATTGCACTCCCTCTATCTGGGATTTTGGGTATGACTTCTTCTTTTATAGGAGATTCAGGATAAGGGGTCGATGATGGGTCTGCCTTAGAAACCCCACTGGTTTCTCCTTCTCCTTCCTCCAGATTACGAGAATTTCCCTCTTCTAAAGGTTTGAGGGGTGGAAGATCTGTGCTTTGAAATCTTTGCTCAGTCCCTTTAGTTTTTCTATGAATCTCAGCGTTGGCTGCAGTTGATGAAACTAATTTCTGAGGGATTCGGAAAGGTCCTTTCCTAGGCCCAATTGAAGCTTGAGATTCAACTTTTCGGATGATGTCATCTATGAAAGGGCTTCTCCCAGGGAGCACCGAGCCCTGGGCTTTGGTAGTTTTTGGTGGGGGTTTTGGTTTTTCAAGATCTATCTTCTTAGTCATACACGCTTCATGCAAAAGGAAATTCAAAAAGAAACACCTATATAACCTCTTAAGTGTCAACTGGAGGTAAGCATTGGCATAAGCATCTTACTTATCGCCTGCGTAGGTTCTTACCTTCCATCTTCAATACCTGGTCCTCCAAAGACACAACCTATGCTACCTTTGACATTTTCCCCGGCAACAATGCCAAAATGTTGGTCTCTAAAGATGTCTAAAAACAACCTTAGTTTAACATTAATTTATCAACCTGAGGATTCGTCTTTTATCTCAAGAATATCAACAAAGTATATGCAGATAGCTCGTAGAGGCTAAAATCATGTAGTTAAAGAAAACCTGAGTTTATCCACAATCAAGTTCCTCAAATGTTCATTAAATATTCTGAGACTAAGATCTTACTTAACATAATTGAAATCTGATTACTAACATGTTGCAAATGAAAAGGAACTAACTAATCTATTGAATTCATTTAACTAAAATTCAATAATTGAATCTAAGTAAAGACTTGCAGAAGTAACTATCAACTATGAATCAAATTGTTGGAAAGGAAATAGCGAATTACTTTATCTGTAGAAAGAAACAACAATTATAATCTAATCAAAGGGGACAACAATTGTAACTTATCTTAAAGGAACAACAATTGTAACTTAATTGAAAGGAACGACATATGTAACTTAATTGAAAGGAACAACAAATGTGAATCTAAGTAAAAGGAACAACACATATGAAAATGTGAGGAACTGTCAAGCAACAAACTACAGTAATGGAAGTTGGAACAACAATCATTAACATTCAAACCAAAACATCTATCTCTTATAAGAAATCAACAATAAAGCATTAACACACTTGTGCATCTATCCTTAACTATTGTAAAGGAAATTTAAATCATAAAACAAAAATCAAAACTGATACGATTACAGATTGAGACAATAACTCCTTCAGACTGGGCCCTTGGTCCTCAGAAGCACTGCTACTAGAAACTCAGTATGTAGAAATGGTGAAAACGTTCAAAGCTTTTATTGATCCCATAGTTGGTACAACATTTACAAAAACTTCTTGCGTAGAGCAATTCTAAGTTCTGAATACTTGGATGAAATTCTTCTCTATCTTTCTTTCAGGATCTATTACCCTCTATATATCACAATAATCTGGGTAAATTAAGCCATCCTGAGGATCGAGAGATCCTCAGGATTGCTTTACTATTATAAAGTTACAATATAGAAAATCAATCATCTTCAAAACTGCTTTGCACCAAAAGTCCTCAACCTCCAATAGCTTGTGCATCTTCAAGATCTCCTTTTCTATCTCGGGTTTGACAACATTTATCCAATCCTATAACAAAATCAAATAATTCCAATCGTATTTTAGAATCTTATTTAATATAACTTAAATAATAATGCTAGAAGACGTATTAATCATTCTCTATCCTATTTATCCCTAATTAACCGAAAAGTCAATCAAAATTATATCATGAATTGTGGGAATAAGGAAGATATTTGTACCTTTTTCATAACCCAACACCACTCTCATGAATACCATCATCATTCATGCCTTTATACAACAATGCCTAATAAATCTTTCGCCCATGCTTTGCAGTATATTACCTTCTAATGATCTTTGCATTAGAGGATCCATTTATTTATAATATTCAATATTTTAAATCTCCAAAATATCAAATATTTATGCTACCCTGGAGAGCATTTGTAGGGAATCTTTACTTTTCCTTAGACTCCTGTAAACAATATTTACTTATCTTCCACAAATGTGCTTATGGAAAAAATTACAACCAAAAAATATGTCTTTTTTGGTTAAATTTGTTTATGTGATCCAAACCTTTCACATAAATCTATTCAATAATTGAAATTATAAATCTTAAATGATTATTTATGCACCAAAAACTTTAAAAAAAAAACATAGAAATTTATAATTCATTCAATATTCATTGTTGGCTTCTTCAAGTAACAAACAAGTAATTCAATATTCATTGTTAGCGTCTTCAAGTAACAAACAAGTAAGGTCTTATTATTTTTCCTTCGACTCATTTATCCATTCATTTTATTCTTTTTGTACAAAATTATTGCACTATTCCATAAATAGGGTATTTACATACACGTAGAATACTTTAAGCAATGAATTCCACAAATAAATCAAAGATCAATACACCAGTGTATTACATGGTTAATATTCTTGAAGAGGAAAACAGAGTCCACTACCCCAATCAATACTGACACTTGAGAGAATATATTAATGCAATTTTTATTTATTTTTACATATGAATTTCTCCCAATCAATCGTCAACAAATGACCCTCCATGCTCTTCAAATAGAGATCATGGAGCAATAGAGTGTTAATATGTAGATCACTCTATATAACAGATGAGTTATATATATGAATCGTAAGATCGCCTTGTGTCTAAAACATATTGTGACCATTACATCATATAACTACAAATGCATACTAAAAAAACATGTTTTACCTAAAATATTTTAAATCAAATTAATTTTAACTAATTCCTAAGTATCTATATATCCTAACACATCCTCTAACTTCTTAATTAATTTAAATACTAAACTTTCTCTTCAATAAATAAAAAAACATCATTATAAAAATCATAAAAATCTTCATTATAGCACTTCACAGTACAAAATATACAAACCCATACATATAGAAAATGTTTTATTATGTCTTTGACATCAAAGAAC
This sequence comes from Picea sitchensis, assembly GCA_010110895.2. Classification (NCBI taxonomy): domain Eukaryota; kingdom Viridiplantae; phylum Streptophyta; class Pinopsida; order Pinales; family Pinaceae; genus Picea; species Picea sitchensis. The sequence goes on along the minus strand of SNQJ01S0018637.1, from coordinate 88,045 downwards.
TTAAATTATTAAAAAACAATATTTTATTATGTATTTGACATCTAAAAATTTAAATTATTTAACTATTAATTTCAAAAAGCAACAAACCAACATGTAGACTTTAACATGTCTTTGACATCAAAAAACTTAAATTATTTAACCATTAATTTAAAAAAACAACAAACCAACATATGTAATTTGACATGTCATCTTTACTTCTCAAAATTACATACAAATAACTCATCCAACATCATGCTTCAATTAGTGCAAGAAATACTTTGCCAACTTGTACACATAACCATGATAAGCAGCCTTAACTAAACCCTTAAATTAAAATGGATCTAACATCATTTAAATAAATTATGTCTCACATAAAAAAAATTCCAAATAATATATAATAGAAGCACCAATCATGCCAAAGAAAAAGCACAAACACTATATTAACAAATGTACATATTAATAATACAATGAAAATATCAATAATACAATAAAACATAAGCACATATAGACATCACTGTAATTAACAAAAAAAAAATGATGAGAAAAAACAAACAAATAATACAATATATTATATTATGTTTTATATTATATTATATTATATCTTTTATAAGAAGGTATATTACATCTTATATTATATTATATTATATTATATTATATTATATCTTGTATAAGAAAGTATAAGAAATGTACATATTAATAATACAATGAAAATATCAATAATACAATAAAACATAAGCAAATAATACAATAAAACATAAGCACATATAGACATCACTGTAATTAACCAAAAAAAATGATGAGAAAAAACAAACAAATAATACAATATATTATATTATGTCTTATATTATATTATATGATATCTTTTATAAGAAGGTATATTACATCTTATATTATATTATATCTTGTATAAGAAAGTATAGTATATAATGTTAATATTGTATAAGAAAGTATATTATATAATGTTAATACATAAAGGTGCTATTAGGCCTTAGAATTTTGAGGTCATATCAACATCACCTGTCTAAATATTTTATACAATTCACATATCTTCAAAAATTTCTCACCATTTGCTTACATATCTACCCATAAAAATATATTATAATTTAGGCAATGTTTTTACACAACTCGTATACCTTATGAACTTTTCCACATTTGTTTGCATTGTATCTTATAAAAATAAATCATAAATTAGTCAAGGTTTTATGTATATCAAAATTTACTACAACACTTGAATGAACTATGTGCTTCTCTCAAAATCAACATTCGTTGTTCCTCCTTTATAATGTAAATTTGTGCATTATTCCCTCTTCATAATACAACTTTGTGCATAGAAGTAAAATACACCATCTTTCACATGGAATCCTTGTTCACTGTGTGATACCTCGTTTTGCTTACATAACATATGCGTATGCATCCATCAAATCCCGAAGTATCAAATGTGTTAAGTTGTATCAACACTGACAATGACACCATTGGAGGTCTCGACGGAAAGTCTACAATATTGTTTGGGCACCCTTCTTGTATATTTTAGCCAAATTGAATCATTGTAAATACAATATCCACTTAGTGTCTACTTTGTGGTAACTTGGACTAAGTTTGTGGAAATTGCAATGGTTGATGCTTTGAATCTATCGTCATTTCCTTGTTGAGTAAATAATGTCTCAAATGTTTAACTAATTGCATAGTTGTATACAAATGCTTATCACATAATGGTAGTTAATAGTTACTCCCCTAAAAGTTTTGGGATAATGGGAAGTTAGCCTATATTGTTGCAATAGTACTACTTCTATGGTATAGTTAGATGCATAAACTTTAATGTCAAAAGAAAGCTTTAGATTTAGTAATCTAAACATTGGGGAATTACACACCTTCCTCTTCAAAGATTCAAATGTTTTTCCATACTCTTATCCACAAGCAAACCTTGTTGCGTTCAGTGAAACCATCGATGGGTTACCATCTTAGAAAACCTTACTATAAACCTTTTGATGTGGCTTGATAAACCCCTAAAACTATTGAATTTAATCACATTCTTTGGGCCAAGTCAATGGATAATAGATTTAGTATTCTAGAACAACATAAATTTAACCGCCAACAATAATGAATAAGTAGGTATTGTTGACGATTAAAAAACGTCAACGAAGTTTCGCCCACAAAGTGTTGCTAAAGCCTATTATTATAAAAACTAAATAATACTAGTAGGTGGGACCCCCTTGAACTATTGAAGATAAGATCTGTTCATTTTTTATGTTGTGATGATGTGCGACACGACTTACATGGTTGATGAGATCTTGTTGTTATTGGCTATGATTTGAGCTTATCAAGTGTTGATTCCTTATGTTACTACAACCTATGTTATTCATTAATATCATTGCTATATGTTCTTATCGCACCTGGACAACAAACATGTTACTGAAAATACATGAAGGGCGGTTTTGAGAAAGGCAAAAATACTATAACAAATGCAAAGAAAAGGGATCTAATTCTGCAATTTTACTATACTACATGCGAACAATTGGAAGGAAATAAGAAACAATTGCAAAGGGGAAGAATTTAAAGCTATCCTATATACTATACTACATGCTAAATCCTAGCTAGAAAGTAAATGGTTATGCAATTTTAATTGAATTATATGGTCGATATACTTGTGGTATACCTTGGAAGGACATGATATGGAAGGTGCATTTAACAAGGTAAAAGTTGTTAATACTTATAAGATTTGTTGTATGGAACGTGGATGATTTTTTTTATGGCATAAAATGAGAGTATGGTGTGGTCGCTTGATTGATGGGTGATGGTTTCGATACATGTGATTAATGGTGTAAATGAAGGGTTTGTTGGCATGTACTAAGAAGTAAATGGACTGTGGGTGGAGGCGACGTGCATTTACTGCACGTCACCTTTACTCCTCCTGTTAGCCGCCACCCTAGTCGGGCTATTGTTCGACCTTGTTGTTGTGGTTATGCTCTGACTTCTTAGCAGAGAGGAACCACTCAGCCATATCTCGTTTTAAGGAGTTTGATTACAGGTATGTCTTTTTTTTTCCATTCATGAGTCTACTCTAGTTATGAAATGATTAATGGATCAGGTGTATTGGTTTGTGTTTTCCTTAAGTGTCGCAACTGCGTAAAATTGTGTTCTTGGAATGAAGCATTGATGGTTCTTTTTGCAATAATATTGAATCCATAGAAGTTATTGGTCATCCTGGGTGCTA
>SNQJ01S0018637.1:30461-69058 GCA_010110895.2 Picea sitchensis | reverse complement strand
ATACACACAACTTTCAATGAATTGGTTAGCCGACATGCTTATCTTGATGATTTAATCATGTGCGTCGAAGGGATGATAATTACATCAAAATTTCAAGTGTTGGGTCCTTTCGAAATTACTTTTGTCTTGGACACTAACTCATACATTTTAGGGGAATTACAAAGACAATTATTTTCCTACAACACTAACAGTCCTCGCTTCAAGTATTGCAAGGGGCCAGCGTGAAAAGTTCTAATGTTGATTGGATTTCTATATAATAGTAGCCTAGCTCTGCTTTCAATGTTTGTGCTTCTTTTCTATGCTTACTATACTTTGATTTCTGCCTTTTGAGTTAAGTTTTCTTTCTTTACTGCATTCATTTATGTCTTTCATTGTTGTCGTTTTAGTTTCTGCAACTTTACTTTCGTCTTTCTTTGGTTTCCTATTATCTTTGGTTAATATGGTCAAATAGGATGTTGGATCAATTCTGCCACAGTGACACTCTGGTAAAGCATTGTTAGCCAATAAAAATCAATCTTACACAGTTGTTATGATGGCTCCTCTGAAGGGACCTTGAAATTGTTATATATTTCCACTTTTTCCGTATAAACAATTGGCTATCTCCCGCTTCTTCTTGCCATTTCTTCATCCATTGCGATTTTAAGAGCAAGTCTAAAGGTTTTCCTCCTTAAAAGTTAGAGAATAGTTTCCAGTCAAATGATTATGCATACAGTGGTAAAAACCCTTCATACTTAACACTTTTCATGAATTATTCCCAAATTCCCGGTCATCTTTCCATTAAATCCGTTCACCTCCCCCTGTTGCATAATCATCTAGGTTATACCTTCTTGACCTGTTGTTTTGGTCCATGAAACCATGAGTTTTGAGTTCTAAATATGTTAAAAACAAATTTCTCTGTGGAGTCGCCAGTTTGTTGGTGATTAAAAAACATCAACGAAGTTTCGCCCACAAAGTGTTGCTAAAGCCTATTATTATAAAAACTAAATAATACTAGTAGGTGGGACCCCCTTGAATTATTGAAGATCAGATCTGTTCATTTTTTATGTTGTGATGATGTGCGACACGGCTTACATGGTTGATGAAATCTTGTTGTTATTGGCTATGATTTGAGCTTATGAAGTGTTGATTCCTTATGTTACTACAACCTATGTTATTCATTAATATCATTGCTATTTGTTCTTATCGCACCTGCACAACAAACATGTTAGTGAAAATACATGAAGGGCAATTTTGAAAAAGACAAAAATACGATAACAAATGCAAAGAAAAGGGATCTAATTCTGCAATTTTACTATACTACATGCGAACAATTGGAAGGAAATAAGAAACAATTGCAAAGGGGAAGAATTTAAAGCTATCCTATATACTATACTACATGTTAAATCCTAGCTAGAAAGTAAATGGCTATGCAATTTTAATTGAATTATATGGTCGATATACTTGTGGTATACCTTGGAAGGACAGTATATGGAAGGCGCATTTAACAAGGTAAAAGTTGTTAATACTTATGCGATTTGTTGTATGGGATGTGGTTGATTTGTTTTGTGGCATAAGATGAGAGTATGATATGGTCATTGGATTGATGGGTGATGGTTTCGATACATGTGATTAATGGTGTAAATGAAGGGTTTGTTGGCATGTACTAAGAAGTAAATGGACTGTGGGTGGAGGCGACGTGCATTTACTGCACATCACCTTTACTCCTCTCGTTAGCCACCACCCTAGTCGAGCTATTTTTCGACCTTGTCGTTGTAGTTATGCTCCAACTTCTCAGTAGAGAGGAACCACTTGACCACCTCTCGTTTTAAGGAATTTGATTACAGGTATGTCTTTTTTTTTCCATTCATGAGTCTACTCTGGTTATGAAATGATTAATGGCTTGGGTATATTGGTTTGTATTTTCCTTAAGTGTTGCAACTGCATAAAATTGTGTTCTTGGAATGAAGCATCGATGGTTCTTTTTGCAATAATATTGAATCCATAGAAGTTATTGGTCATCTTGGGTGCTAGCTCTCTATTATCCCTGCTAGTTTAGTTGGAGGGTTTTGTTGGTCTTAGTTTGGTTGGTTGTCCTCATGCGTTCGCAACTATTTAAAGTCTCTGGCTTTTATGGTTTTAATGGTTGGAGGCATTCTACGTCACTGTGTTTTGTTCACTTGGGCATTGGTTGATTGCACCACTAGGAGCCATGAAATGGGTTTTATGTTCTTACTCGACCCTATCTTCACCCCAATGCTATGGTTGTTTGGTCGAAGAGCATGGGGGTTATACCCTACGTGCGTTAAATAAAGTTGTCAGGCCGAATGAGAGCCTCACCTATTGTTATGGCCCCCTGCCATGGATTTGTTACCTGTCCACGAATGAGTCATGGTTCTCTCTGTGTATGCATTGTTGGCCTCGGAGTTTCCACCACTACAAGGAGTTGGCTATGTTCTCCATGTGTTGGCTACAGAACAAACCCTTAGCCTCCAGTCTGAAGTTGTGTAGAGAAGACTATCGGGCCTGTCAAGTTTACTATGGGTTATGGTGGATTGAATGTATCGTCGATTAATTTGAGTACAAACTCGCCCAATTGGTCACATGATAGTCGTGTTGGTTTGTCATTTAGTTACTGCCACTGTTATAACAATGGTAAACCCTTCATTGTTAATTGCACAACTCAAATTACACAGTCGCTCTCCTTATGTTTAATAACTCAGTATTGTTTAATGGAGAGGGTCACTACCCCAATTCAAATTGATGAGTGGGTATGCGTGGTTGTCACAACTTGTTAGGTCGATTGATTTTTACGACAGTGGTGAATTGGTTGGTTGATACAAAGTCACTGGTATTTTTTCACTAAGGATTGTTTGGATGTTTAGCCGGCATTGGTTACAAATGCTTGATGTTGCTCACGCGTATCGCACTGTGTGTGTGGTATTTCTGTCATGATAATTGTTAGTTTCTTTTGGGGTCGAATGGTTATTACAACCAGGAAGACTGTATGAACTACATCCACTGCATGCTTATGATTGTATGATCGTATAAGCCAAGTGTACACAGTATAGTCGACTACATTTTTTGAAGCAATATTGTATTAGGTTGATGGCTCAGCACGATGGGTTGAGTTGTTGCTGTGAATATCTGTTTGGTTTTTGTAAAATGTAAATGTTGCATCATGGTATTTTGATGGTTGTGCATTGTGTATAACATGGATAGCTTGGGTTTTTACACTTAGGGATACCCACATGGTTTTAAGCATGTTTTTGTTGCAACCCGATCATTTTTCGAGACATGCTCGTTGTTGATACCTCGTCGTGTTGGATGGGTGGCCCAGCTTTTTAGAGTCACATTAAATTGGGCTTGCACAGTGATGGAGTTACACTTGCATGATTGAATTATTCAACGCATAGCTTGTGTTGGAATGGTGGTTGTTGTCTGTTTAAGTGTCAATTTGGGTTTTGCAATTCGATTTTGATTATTGGGTACTGCCTATATATGTTTAACGAATATCATTGCATTTAAAATGACATGCCCGATTGCAGTGATAGTGTGACTTCATTTTCAATTTTGGAAACATGACTTTGATTATAGTTGTTGATAGATGTAATGTAGGGGCAGTGGTTGATTTTGATAGTTTACAGATTGGGAATGGTTACTGTTCGAAAATTGTATAAGATGCAAAGTATGTAAATGAAAGGAACAAAACCCATTACAGATTGTGTGAAATGCATATTGACTTGTGATGGCATTGTGTTGGATATTTGATTATGAATAGTGAACTAATTAAATGCACATAAATTGTTATTTGGTCACAATGATTGATGGTTGATGCATCTATTTTCGTAGAATGTTTTATGGGTCACTTAATTAATTTCATGAATAGTAATCATTTTTCTTCCCTTCCACTATTTCATTTTCTTCTAATTACAAATCCCATCACCTTCCCATATTCATTTTTTTTCACTCCTTGTTCTGAGATTGATTACAATCAAGAGAATTTATGTGTTAAAGCAGTCGAAAGTGGTAGTGTCTTGTGTGAATTGCAGTGATGTTTTATTGGTTCACTTTACAGTTGATTGTTGTTGTCATTGAGCAATAAACATGTCCTTTCTCCCCCTCATTATATCATATTTTTTCTCAATACAAACCCCTCACATATCCTAGAACCCATTTTCACCCCATGCTCATTGATTAATAGTAAAATAATTTGTATGGATTGGATTGCATGAGTCTGATACATTGCTGAGCCAAATCTATTTCATATTTTTAAGAGTTGTCATGTATGGTTATTTAAAATACTATTTTCTAATAAATCACGCATGCAGGAATGAGTTTTTTTAGTCGAGGTATCCATGGTCGAGGAAATAGAGGTAGAGGTAATTGGAACCGAGGCCCAAGAAGGCCCAAGTTCTCCATACATTTTGATGTTGATTCACAAGAGCCTGGACAATTGTTTCATGCCGAATTTTCCAATTGGATTGGGCAGGGAATAGTCCAACCTAGGCCTGAAAGGCCTCCTTTCCAAGCCTTGCAAGCCCCCGGTATCCCCGCACCTCCTCATGTCTCATTACAACCCGAGGTTCTTGAAAATGATGGATGGCAGGAGATTGTCCACCCGATAGTCTCCCAACATCGTGGCTGGCCCAACTTGACATTGCCTGCTCCTCCACCTATTAACCCCATGGTCCAAGCTACCCCTGACCACTCGCTAGTGCAATCCTCCCATGCTAGCAAGAGATTGAAAACCAAGGCCCACAAATTGAAAACTGAGGCCCACCATGCCCTTGATAAATGAAAATCCATTGTTGCCCCTTCCTCACCCTCCAATGGCTCTAACAAATCTGTGTCTTCCCGGATGCATTTGAGGGATGATTGTTCCCACATGATCAACTAGATTATTCCCAAGGGCTCAATGCAGCTAAGGGACAATTAGGGGAAATCGAAGGGTGACAACAACAATCAAGGAAAGATTTCATCACAAAGTGGAAAATATGGCTTTTAAGTTTCTATTTTATCTATTGTTTTATGACAGTTGACTTCAGGGATATTTGGACAACATGTTTTATTTTGGATATATGAGTAATATTTTTGAAAATAATTTCAAATTTCATGAACTAAAATTTCCAAAAGTGAATATGTTGATGGGAGACACAAGGAGGTGTGTTTTACTTAACTAATGGTTATGTTATGATTGTTATGAACTAAAGGGAGTCACAAGGGGTCCCACCTACTAGTTATTATTTATTTATGACCCTTATTATAATTATTACTCTTCCCTAACTAAAGTTAGTTGAGTCTTTTAATTAACTTAACTAATGAGTTGGTTCCACTACTTCAATAATTCTAATTTGTTAAAAAGCAAAGGAAAGGGAGGAACAAAGGGAGGAGATAAGTAGAAGCATGCTAAGGTTTCTCTTTGAGTTTATGTTGAAATAATTTTAGTTTTTAATCATTCATTATTCATCACAAGCCTAATTCTCTTTTATGATAGTAGGGTCTTATTGTAGACAACAATATTAGGGGTTGAATCACATCATTCAAACACTTGTTTTAGGAAGTTGTTGATCTATCTTTGATGATAGTCTGTGTAGACTTGTATGTTTGTGAATTAATTTTCATGAATGACAAAGGCTATTATGCAGAGATCAGTGGGAAGCAATACGTGGCAAGTTGATCTAGCTTTTAGAGTTCAATTTGGTTTTCTGTCCAGAGGTCCTTTTGTATGTTCCATCGGGTATGTCAGAGGTCCTTTTGTATGTTCCATCGGGTATGTCTAAGTTTGACTTTGGTCCAAAGTTTCTGCATGAGATTTTGTAAATAAAATGACTCTTTGTTGAATTTGAATGAAATAAAGGATTGATTTGTGTCTCATATGTCTTGATTATCATCTTGGTGACTTTTCTTCTATCTTTACATTTATTTCAGCAACTGATATGTTTAGAAAATCACATAAAAAGTGAATTTCTAGCAAGTTTTTTGTTGATAAAAGACTAGCCTAAGCACTTGTAATTAATAATTGTGAGTTAGGATGTTATTTTTGTTGGCTATAAACATAGGGTGATATTCCCCTCTATTTTTATTTAGCCAAGCAGAATTTGAAAATCATTGAGTAAGATCATTTCATATCTTTTCCTCAACAGGTACATGATCTCCATCTTACAAAAATCACAATTCTTCATAATGGATTGAAACTTGTGCTCCCTCACAATCTATAGAACCCTGAAGATTGATATGTCATCCAAATAGAAAATGAAAAAAAGAGTCTATGTATGGCCTCAAAAGCTCATTCATCAAATGCATGAAAGTGGTCGATACATTGCATAATTTGAATGGCATTACCAACCATTCAAGAAATCCCTATTCAAACTTGGAAATTGTTTTTCATGTGTCCTTTGGGAATCTCACTTGATCATAACCAAAATTCTAATCCAACTTGGTTAAGAAAGGCCCCCCTACAATCAACCAATAAAATTGTATATCCTAGGAAGAGAATGCAAGTTATTGATGACGATCTTGTTCAATGCTCTAAAGTCCACACGCATATGCCATGTACCGTCATTTTTGGGCACCAATACCACAATTAAACATCATGGCAATGTACTCAAACAAATGGGTCCTTGCTACAATGATATCTCTATCTGTGTCTCGATATTTTCACTCTCTAGTGATTATTTTGTGTACCACCCACTATTTGGTAGTGCAACATCAATAGGCCTATTGGGTGGTAGTCTTTTCACTTCCAAGAACACATCTTCAAACTCTATTAAATCGTCAATAGATGCCTTCCTCTTTTGAGCTTGACCATTTCTTGTATCTTCTTCTCAATGTGGGGTCTTACCATCAATGAGACAAACTTAAGGCTGGCATTTATAAGTCTCATTTCTTGCATTGTTAGGATCTAGGAGAAGCTCTCTTACCATCTACAAGAATGCTTGACATATTGTTTATCATCCTTCACTATTTTATATTTTGTGTACCTAACCACAACATCCCTAGTAAGTATTGGACATGATATACATGACCATTTTGAATCGATACTAATTATTTTGAAATAATGCTATGTTTGTAAAAAATCACTTTATATAATAAGGGTCTAATAACTTGTATTTGTGACAAGCAATAAATTTCGGTTTGACCAAGCATAGTGTTTGACCAAGCCAACCATGCTATAACGTAAGGCTAGGTAGATGTTGATGGTTATTGCTTCTATTTGCTTATGTTTTATGGTTTATATCTTTAGATCTTAGAAGCTAATAATCTAATATTTGCTTAAGCCCATGTAGGCATAATAATTTACTTGTCTATTCTTTCTTTTCTTTCAAGTTCAAGCAATTTACTTTCCTTTTACTTTCAAGCAAACAATCTATTTTTACTTTCAAGTCATTGCAAGTTATTTCAATTTCAAGTAATTTACTTTCATGCTATTTACTTTCAAGTACCTTTATTTCACTTGCAAGCGCTTTTAGTTTCAAGCACTCAAATTAACTTAACTTAATCAATTTTAAGGTTCAATTTATCCTTAGACCTTTAGGCCCTCAATAAACTAGTTAATTTAGAACACCTCTAACTGTCCCAACTTTGCTATCAAAAAAGGGACTTGAGGAAAGAACTTGGGGTGCTAGATCAGGGATGGTCTCATGACACTAGGTTTCCCCCTTGTTTGAGTACTTTTGTTCCCCGGATTGACCTGTGGAGCTAGGGTAAGGCCTTGTTTGCCTGACTTATTGAGCACCCAACAATCCTTTTGGTATAAGCGGGGAGAGTTTTAGGGAAGTCACATAGTTTTAGGATTCACACTTCATTTAACCAACTTAATTAATCCTAAAATTTATCTACATCAACCTTGGTTTAATTTCACAATATTTTCATGGTTCGTGCTCTATAATTTCAGCAAGCATTTCACATTAAGTTACTTTTCATGTTATGTTATTGAGCATTTGTGGATAATTAACTAGTGGATTTGGAAGTTGTGCATTTCTTACCATTGGAGGCTTTTTACTTGCTTTATCTTTCATCCATCTTCAGTTGCGCACTTGCCCTTGGAGGCCTTCTTTTGAGTACTTCCATTTGTCTTTGAATTGTGTTTTGGAGCCATTTTCTCAACCCCTTGAAGTTGCGCATCTTGTGGAGGCACTTCACTATTTGGGTTTGTAATTGTGTTGAAGTCATTGAGATAACCCCTTGAAGTTGCGCATCTTGTGGAGGCACTTGATTGTTTGGGTTTGTTGGTTTGTTGTGTTGTGGTGATCTTCTCTTAAGTAATCTTTCTTTTCCCTGCACATCAAATCAAGTTAGTTCAAGTTAGATCTAGTTAGTGCTTGTTTGCTTTCTTGTCAATAGTTGTATCTTATTATATTATTTCCCAATTCTTTGCTTTCTAAGTTTTGTAGATAGTTGTTTATTTCCTTGTATCTAATTCAATTGTAAGTAGTATAAAGTAATTCTTTGGTATCTAGTTGTAGAGTTTTGTAAATTTTTCTTTCTAGTCTTTTGTAAACTTAGTTGACCCTTTTTCCCAACCTTAAGCACTAGTCTTAGTTGTCTTAGGGAAAGGGTTGTGTTTCATTGAAGCTTTCACTTTGCATTGTTTGCCTCTCATATAGGCTAGATTCCCCCAAACCTTTAACTAATTAAAATCAACTCCTAGAATTAACCTTTTAAACTCACATAGTAACTAGGGTCTACCCCCCTTGGCTTCCCTAAGAGTAATCCTATATGGAAGAAGTTTAAGTCAAGGTGACAGTGGGCTTGAACTTAGGCATTGTGCCTCCGAGAAAACACTAAGTGGATTGATACTTAGTCCACGTTTGCAAGTGTGTATAAGGATGACAACATCTTTGGCGTTATTGTCAGGGATAAGTCTTTTATCCTTGGTCTAAATGACATAACTAATTTATTCTTTAAAAACTAAGTAATCAATTTGCTCCCTAATTTTTTTTTAACTTGGATTGGTATTTCATTGTTTGCTTACTCTCCAAGTGGAGACTCCATTGGAAAAATATTTGAAGTATACTACTAAGATCACTTCACAAGGATTGAATTACTCTTTTCCTGAACATGAAAATGTTTATAGGAGGAGATTAAATCGCCTTGCTTCTCATAGGCTACTTGAAAGTCTTGGGGAAGAAGCACACTCTGATATCCAATTCTTGTTTCAACATAATAATCAACCAACTGTTAATACTACAACAACTAATCCTAATGTAACCATGAGTATGTTTATGAGGCCTTTGAATTTTGCAGCAATCCAAGGGGCTCCCCGTGCAATTCCTGACAAAGCAGTTGAGAAGTTGCCTTGTTTTTCTAGAAATAATGATGTTAGTGCCAACTCTCATGTTTTGAATTTTGAGTTGTGTGTATTCAAATGGTGTCAGGGTCATGATGAAGAAGATGTACAAATGACACTTTTTGTTTACTCTTTAGAGGGGGATGCTACATAATGGTTTTCAAAGAAGGATCCCAACAAGTTTAGCACCCTAACCAAAATAGTTAAAGTTTTCAAGGAAAGGTGGGGTGATCAAAAGGAATTTTTTTTTTTACTAGCTTCCCTTAGCTCAAATCATAAAAAGGAAAATGAAACTATGGATGAATTTAACAAAAGATTTAATGACTTGGTGAAAAGTCTCCCTACAAATATTAAGCCTTCAGATGTTGCAATTTTGATTTATTATATGGAAGCTTTTGAGGGAGAAATGAGATATCAACTAAGGGATAAGGATCCTCAAACTCTTAAGGATGCACAACTTATGGCAGTAAGGATTGATAAAAATATGCAGGATGCTAGGAAGTCTAATATTCTTGGTTTTTCTAGAGGAACTTCTTCTCAACCTTATGAGGAAAAGAAAAAGAAGGTTGAAAACCAAGGGTCTTCAAATGATGGCATTAAGAAACTTACTCAATTAATTAAACAAATGGAGATTAATCATGCCAATCAATTGAAGGAGCATGTTAGTCAAATGAATGCCATGCAAAATAGGTTGATAGCCATGGAAAGGGATCAATCTAGTAGGCCCCAACATAGGCCAAATGATAAATGGCCAAAGAGACTTCCTCCTCAAGATCAAAGGCCACCAAATCCATTTGAATCCACTAACATTGTTGATCACCAAGCTATTCCTTATTGTAGACCTTGTGGATAGTTTCATGAGGAATCAACTTGCCAAGTCTTTCTTCAAGTTTGTAGTGAAATGGGACCTTATAGACCAAAAAATGAACAAGTTAATATGTTTGGTCATGAGTATAATGTTGGCATGTATGAATGGATGGATTTGATGGAACATAGTGAGGGGGTAAGTTGCATGAATAATGTTGTGGTGGATAAGGAAACATAAAATTTTGGTCCTAAGCCAACTCCACAACTGTAATGATCCCAAGCCAATTTTTTGCTTGAAACCACTAACTACCACTATTGTGTTGTTGATTATCTATTGTGCAGGTTTCTACTGATGTTTCGGCCTTAGGGCTTGTTCCATATATGTAAATGGTTTTCATACAAGATCTACTCAACACATGCAATATCACAAGAATACTCAGATATGGAAAACACAAGCAAAGATTTGACCTTTATTATGAAAGCATGAAGCAAATACAATATAGAGAGCAGATTTGGAATAATCCTCAGATGGCTCCAAAAGATAATAGATATGAGCTGCTACAAAATGCTCCCGCTAATACAAGGTTGCCTCCAAAGGTTGGATAATAAATGAAGACCAATACAGAATAGATCTGAGCCGTATGAATGGCAAACTCCTCAGGTTGAGGAATGCCACACTCTAGTGAAAGGATGAAACCCTCAATAAATCGGCCCCGATGAAGGAAGACTCCAAATGATCCCAAATCTTGCCAAATGATAGATTGGGGTGATAAGATCCCCCTCCTGAAGTCTCAAGCCAAAATGCTAAGGCTAACCCCTCCAAAAGTTGAATCCTCTAATGAAACTGCACCCTCCTGGATGCCTGGAACCCTAGATAACTCGGCCTTGATGAAGTAGGCCTCCAAATGCTCTGAAACTCTCCAGGAATATAGATCGGGCTATGGAAACCATGTAGGAGAAGTTTCAAATCTAAATTCTAGGTAGAGCTCCCTAGATCTAAGAAATACTGAGTCACAGGACGTCCTCTTTGCCTCAAGGCCATCCCAATCTTTAACTAAAGATCTGATGGTGATAACTCTTCAAGAAAACCTCCAAAATGATAGTTGAGACCCTGCAAGTAAAACCCAAGTGTCAGAATACCCCCAAGCTCTCCTGATTGGCTGGATCGATCTCTTCTTCAAATGATGGTGCGCCCCTGCTGGAAATTCCTGAATAGTACAACCCTGCTTGCTTTCTGAATACAGGGGTGGATCTGTGGTGAGTGTAGAATGGTGTGGGTGGAGTATTTCATCCCCGAGACCAAGCTTGGAACAAGGTGAGTGGGTCTTTCACCACTGAGTTGCTCACAAGGGTTTGTGACAACAAAACCCTCAAACTGTATGCTCAAGAGCAATAACAAACAATTACCAAAATCCAGAATGCTCAAGAAGTGCGCCCTAGCCTTCTCTTTATACTTTTTCTTCTATTTTCCAGTTGAGTTAACTTAACTCCTAGAGTTAACCCTAACTCCAACTCCAGCTCTTCTATTTCTTTGTTGAGTTATCTTTTAACTTYTTTTTCAYCTTTTTATYAAGTCAACTTAAGAATATAACCTTAGTTTAGTTGACCTTTCCCCTCAGTATGAGACTATGGCCTAGTGGGGACACCTAGACCACTAAGTCTTCCAAACCTCTTCCTCAAGAGGTGGGGGACATTACAGTCTCCCCTGCTTGAAATTGCTTGTCCTCAAGCAATTCCAAACCTGTCTCCCATACCATTTGTTCATTCTCCCACGTGGCATCCTCAATGGGTAATTCTTTCCATTTGATCAAATACTCCTTAATACTTCTCTTCCGGAGATTTTTTTCTCGAACCTCCAGTATCTCTTCCGAAATCAACACAAGCCGCCCTTCTTCATCCATGGGAGGTAGTGTCTCAATGGGAATGATGTGTTGTCCGATGGCTTTCTTAAGGCAAGATACATGGAAGACGTTGTGTATTCGACTGCCCTATGGAAGCTCTAACTCATAAGCTACGACCCCTATCCTTTTGTTGATCTTGTAGGGCCCGAAGAAGCACGACTGTAGCTTTTCTGCTCCGCTTCTTTTAATAGAAGCCTGTCGATAGGGTTGGAGCCTTAAATAGACTAAGTCACCAACCTCAAAAGTATGCTCCACTCTGTGCTTGTCTGCTTGGACCTTCTACTGGTTCTGTGCTCTCTATAAATGATCCTTCAATTCCTGGAGGATGTCTTGGCTCTGTTGTACCCAATCCTACACCATTGGTGCCCTGCTGTCCCCAAAGGCAATCTCGACAAAGGAGATTGGGTCATAGCTGTATAAATCTTTGAATGGTGTCATGCCTATGGATACATGATGGGTGGTGTTGTAGCAGTATTCTCCCAAGTGCAACCATCTGACCCAGGCTTTCTGTTGTCCGGCTACGTAATTTTTGAGGTAGCCTTCCACCCATTTGTTGACTATTTCGGTCTGGCCATTCGTCTGAGGGTGACAGTTGGTGCTAGGGGTCAATGTCATGCCGACTAATCTGAAGAACTCCTGCCAAAACGTACTCATGAACCTGCTATCCTTGTCACTGATAATGGTCTTTGGTAGGCCGTGCAATCTGAATACCTCTCTGAAAAATAGTTTGGCCACCTGTGCTGCGTTGAAATCTGTGGCTATGGAAAAGAAGTGTGCAAACTTCGTCAACCTGTCCACTACTACAAAAATGCAGTCGTTCCCCTGTGCTCTGGGTAAGCTGGTGATGAAATCCATGGATATGCTTTGCCACTTGTGCTCTAGAATGAGCAAGGTTTGCAACAGTTCTGCAGGGTGAGTGTGCTCATCCTTGTTCTCTTGGCATGTAGTGCATTCCTTGACATTCTTAATCACGTCTTCCTTGAGGCCCTTCCAAGAGAACCTCTCTCTCACCTATCTGTACATCTTACCAATTCCCTGGTGTCCTTCCACTGGTGAGTTATGACATGCATGTAATATATTGGCTTTGAAAGCCGATCCAGGAACCAAGAAAATTCGGCCTTTGTAATAAATGAGGTCCTTCATGACTCTGAAGTTATCATCATGTATCTTCCCGTCCAATAGTTGAAAAGTGAACTGATCCTTTGCATATTCCACCATCAAGTGATCCTTCCAGTCAACTGACATACCTGACATGGAAAAAATGGATGGCCTCCTAGATAATGCATCTGCTATTGCGTTGTTCTTCCCTTTAACGAATTCAATGTCAAAGTCATAGGCCTGTATTTTGCTTACCCATTTTTGTTGCCTTTCATTCAAATTCTTCTGCTCCAATAGGTATTTAAGATTGTTATGGTCTGATTTGACCACAAACCTTGCACCTACCAAATATTACCCAAATTTGGCTAGTGCATGCATGATAGCCAGCATTTATTTTTCATAAATGTTGTAAAGCAGTTCAGGGCCCCTGAGTTTCCAGCTTTCATAGGTAAGAGGGTGCCTATTCTGCATCAACACGACCCCTATACCTTTCCCTGAGGCATCACACTCCAAGGTGAAGGTAGGCCGAAATCTGGAAGGGCTAGAACAGGGCAGGTGCTCATTACCTCTTTCATCTTCTCCATTGTGGCTTGAGCCTCTTCACTCCACTTGAAGGCCCCCTTTTTGGTCAGATCGGTCAAGGGTGCACACAGTTGAGAAAACCCCTTGACAAATTTTCTGTAGTATGTGCATATGCCTAGGAATCCCCTTAACTCTGTGAGTGTCTTAGGAGTAGGCCACTACCTAATGGCTATTATTTTTTCTTGATGTACCTGTACCCCTTCTGCTCCTATGATGTGTCCCAAGTAGAGCACCTCTATCATCCCAAACTCACACTTGGATTCCTTATCATATAATGACTGTTCCTCCATGATCGACAGGATTTGGTCCACATGTCGGAGGTGTTCCTCCCACGTCTTGCTGTAAATGAGAAAGTCATCAAAGAATACTAGCAAGTGTTTCCTCAGTTGTTTATTGAACACATGGTTCATGCAAGACTGAAACATGGTTGGGGCATTGGTTAGCCCAAAGGGCATTACCAAGAACTCATAATGGTCGTAGTGACACCTGAAAGCTGTTTTCGAGATACCCTCCTCCCTCATCTTGATTTGATGTTAGCCAGAACGAAGGTCAATTTTTGTGAAGTAGACAACTCCATGTAGCTAATCAAGCAACTCATCAATCCTGGGTATAGGATACCTGTTTTTTATCGTCTTTTTATTCAAGGCCTGGAATTCAATGCACATCCTCATCGTCGCATCCTTCTTCTTGACCAAGACTACTGAAGAAGCAAAAGGGCTAGAGCTTGGCCTGATGTGTCCCATGTCTAGAAGTTCCCTGATGGCCTTCTCTATCTCGTCTTTATACTTCTTTGGATGCCTATAGGGTGTGGTGATAATCGGTTTAGCCCATGCCTCTAGTTCAATTATGTGCTCAAACCCCCTGTCTGGTGGCACACCTGGAGGAATCGGCCCGAACACCTTATGGTGCATGTCAAGGATCTCTTTGATGTCTGGGGTGTAGTGCACTTTACCCTTCTCATCCACACGTGCTGAAATCCTACATTCTGTTGCATACACAATTTCCTCCCTCCTGAAGATGGATTCCATCCTCTTGGCCGTAACCACCCTAGCAGAGTTACCTATCATGCCTTTGAGAATGACCTTTCGTCCTCCTTCCTATACAAAGGACATCTCCATGGTCTTGTAATTGGTGGTGATAGGCCCTAATGTGTTGAGCCATTGTACCCCTAGGATGATGTTAGTGTCTGGAAGGTACATCACATAGACGTCCTGAACTAGCTCATGCCTTCCCAAGGTGAGCTTCATACCTGGAATGTATCTGTCACAGGGCATGGTACTACCACCTGCTACTTCTACCTTGAACCCTTCAAATTCGACTGTGGGTATATGTCTCCTCTTCAACAATGTTGCGTCAATGAAGTTGTGAGAGGCTCCCCCATCAATCAATATAGACACTCTCTGCCCCTGCAAGACCCCTCTCATCCTGAAGGTGTTGAATTTGGGCACCCCGCTGATAGATGCCAAGGTCGTCTTCTCCTCAGTCGTATTGTCTTGTTATGGAATCTCCTATTTTGCTGCCTCTGTGGATTCGGCCTCTATATTCTGTATTTGACCATAATCTTCCTCCTCTTCATTGTTCGAAGTAACCTCTATGTAGTGTACCTGGCCACGTCCCATGCACTTGTGTGATGGGTTCCATGGTTCCTTGCATGTGAAGCAGAGTTGCTTCCTCCTCAGTTCCCTCCTGGTGTTGTCATCTATTCTGCCACGACCCCTGTCAAACCCCCTTGGGTCACATCCTCCTAGGTTCATAGTAGGTTTCTGGTCTCTTCCTCCGATGCTAAGAGGTGGTCTAGGTGTAAGTTTTGGTTTGGCAATGGGCCCTAGGTCCCTCATCCTCCAAATAGCATCTTGTAGGTTGGTGGGCTTGAAATTCTTTACCCAACCCCTCAAAGGTTCCATCAACCCTTCAGTAAACAACATCATAAGTCTGATTGGTGAGATGTCTTGCACCATGACTACTAGTCTCTGGAATTCTTCAATGTATAACTCTGGTGTACCTGTTTTTCTGAGCTGTGTGAGCTCCCTGAAAGGCAGCTCCGGATCCCCCTGATCGAAATGGTTAATAAGCTTCTGAGTGAAGTCTGTGTATGCCATGATCTGATTGTGGCCTAGGGTGATCAATCCATGGTACCACCAATCATGAGCTTTGCCATCCAAGTGCATGGTGGCAAACTTGATTACATCCATCTCCCTCATGGGGTTGAGTTGTAGATAAGTATCCAACTTCTGTACCCATGCCCGTGCTGTCATCTTGGTTGTACCATCAAAGTATGGGATTTCTATCTTCCCCATCCTTCATTCCAGCTCGTAATTTCTTCTGTGATTCGGCTCAAATTTATTTCTGAACTTAAGCTGGCAGTATTGATCCAGGGACATTTGTCTCTGAATTCCCAAATCTAGCTCATGGTACTCCCTGGTACACTAAACCATCTTCTCAAGAAAATCATCCACTTGTTCCTGCTGTGACTGTCCATCTGTGAACGTCGGTAAGTATGGTCTAGGAGTAGCTCTGGTACCCATCTTCCCATGTGGGGTGCCCCCTCCATGGCTCCCTTCTGACTGATGATAGGAAACCTGCTTAGGATTATACCTGGGAGCCTTCTTCGGGTTGTACCTATTTCCCCCCTGTGAACCACTAGTCTCTCTGTTTCCATATATCTCTGGCCCTTTCCCCTTATGAGTTATCTGCACTAATAGATTGGATATCCTAGTCTAGTTCTCGTCCACCTTCCTTAGGTTGTCATCTACCTTCTTCAAAGTCTCCATAATTTCGGCTTGTCCTCTGCGGGTTATGTCATAGTTCTCTTGTAGGTGAATGATCAATTTACTTTCTGTTTGGTTTATGGGTTTATTGAATTCTTTTTCCAAGTAATCCAAGCCCTGGGTTCTTCCTCACCTGACCCCTCCATTTTTGCCTCTGTTTCACTTGCATGTTTCTTATTTCTTCCCATGTATATACCACTGTACCGATGCATGCGCCAATCCTCACAGGTTGAGAGGATCAGAGCTCTGATACCACTGTAATGATCCCAAGCCAATTATTTGCTTGAAACCACTAACTACCACTATTGTGTTGTTGATTATCTGTTGTGCAGGTTGCTACTGATGTTTCGGCCTTAGGGCTTGTTCCAGTTATGTAAATGGTTTTCATACAAGTTCTACTCAACACATGAAATATCACAAGAATACTCAAATATGGAAAACACAAGCAAAGATCTGACCTTTATTATGAAAGCATGAACCATATACAATATAGAGAGCAGATCTGGAATAATCCTCAGATGGCTCCAATAGATAATAGATATGAGCTGCTAAAAAATGCTCCCACTAATACAAGGTTGCCTCCAAAGTCTGGATAAGAAATGAAGACCAATACAAAATAGATCTGAGTCGTATGAATGCCAAACTCCTCAGGCTAAGGGATGCCACGCTCTAGTGAAAGGCTAAAACCCTTAATAAATCGGCCTTGATGAAGGAATAATCCAAATGAGCCCAAACTCTGCCAAATGATAGATCGGGGTGATAAGATCCCCCTCTTGAAGTCTCAGGCCGAAATGCTAAGGCTAACCCCTCCAAAAGACGAATCCTCTAATGAAACTATGCCCTCCTGGATGCCTGGAACCCTAGATAACTCAACCTTGATGAAGTAGACCTCCAAATGCTCTAAAACTCTCCAAGAATATAGATCGGGCTATGGAAACCCCGTAGGAGAAGTTTCAGATCCAGATTCTAGGTAGAGCTCCCTAGATCTGAGAAATACTGAATCACAGGACGTCCTCTTTGCCTCAAGGCTGTCCCAATCTGTAACTGAAGATCTGATGGTGATAACTCTTCAAGAAAACCTCCAAAATGATAGTTGAGACCCTGCAAGTAAAACCCAAGTGTCAGAATACCCCCAAGCTCTCCTGCTTGGCTGGATCGATCTCTTTTTCAAATGATGGTGCGCCCCTGCTAGAAATTCCTGAATAGTACGGCCCTGCTTGCTTCCTGAATAGAGGGGTGGATCTGTGGTGAGTGTAGAATGGTGTGGGTGGATTATTTCATCCTCGAGACCAAGCTTGGAACAAGGTGAGTGGGTCTTTCACCACTGAGTTGCTCACAAGGGTTTGTGACAACAAAACCCTCAAATTGTATGCTCAAGAGCAATAACAAACAATTACCAAAATCCATAATGCTCAAGAAGTGCACCCTAGCCTTCTCTTTATATTTTTTCTTCTATTTTCCAGTTGAGTTAACTTAACTCCTAGAGTTAACCCTAACTCCAACTCTAGCTCTTCTATTTATTTGTTGAGTCATCTTTTAACTTCTTTTTCACCTTTTTATCCAGTCAACTTAAGAATATAACCTTAGTTTAGTTGACCTTTCCCCTCAGTATGAGACTATGGCCTAGTGGGGACACCTAGACCACTAAGTCTTCCAAACCTCTTCCTCAAGAGGTGGGGGACATTACAACAACAAGTAGCTGAAATGGCTAGATATAGAGGCATTATAATTATCAAAGGAATGGAAACAATAATCAGAGTAGGCCTCAAGGAAGTATTTTAGGAATGCCTCCTCCCCCTCCTAAACCAATGGTTCACTCAAGTTCAGATTTAAATATTGACTTAGGAGGGTGGTTAAGTAATGCGAAGATGTTGGTGCCTATGTCAGAAATAATGAAGATTCCTTATCAGAGGGAGAAGCTACTCAGAGCCATAGAAAATTTTCCTTAGAACAATGTTGACATTCCACCAGCAGTAGCTTATCAGGATGCACCTGTTATTTTGCAGAATATGGATAGGGGAAATGAAAAGAATATACCTTTTTACCTATCTTTGCTCATGAATGATTTTATTCTTCACAACTGCATGCTTGAATCAAGAGCTAGATCAAATGTTATGACTAATAAAGTAATGGAACAATTGAACTTAAGGATATCTAGACCTTATCATAACATTTGTGTTATGGATAGAAAAACAATTAAGGTGCATGGTTTGATTAAAGGATTACAAGTACACTTGGCTGCATTCCCAAACATCATGATTGAAATGGACATTGTTGTAATTGATGTACCTGATGCTTGGGGTATGTTGCTATCAAGGAAGACAATTGCAGATTTAGGTGGTAATTTTCAAATGGATTTAACTTACACCACCATTCGAACTCCAAATGGTTCCATGTTTAGATTAAACATGGAGTTGGAAAGAAAGTACCATCTTGAAGATCCTACGAATCCCACAAATGATATTGTGTATCGTGAACTAGAGATGGGATGTTATGAGATAGAGTCTACTTCTCTAATATCTACCAAGAAGGGACTTAAAGATGAACCCCCAAGCATTTATAGTGTTTGGGATACCATGGATTCTTTTGATGGGATTTTTCTTGAGGAAGATTTGCATAAAATGGATAATGTTATGACTCCTTCATAAATAGAATCAGAGTTGGATATTTTAGTAGAAAATGTGTCATCATCTCACCAGTCATCAGAGGAATCAGTTAGATGTCGGAAGAAGTCAGATGGAATTCTTGGGCCACACCCTCCTTATTTTTCGGAAATTGGGAAAATCAAAGGTAAAATATGTGATGAAAATCTGATGGAAAATCATAAGGATGGTAAGGTTAGTAATGATAATGTAAAGTATATCATCCCTATGAAGAGGTATTCCAAGCCTTTCAAGGAAAAATTAAGTTCAGAAACTTTTCACTTGGCACCTATGCAAAATCATCATAAATTTTTTAAGGAAGATTGTCCCAAGTGGCCTAAGGTTAGACGCAAGGATTCATATGAGAACAACAGAAATCAAGATAAAGTGTATCATTCTTCTAGCAACTCTTCTCAGCCAGTGGGACAACATAAAGTCAGACATGCTAGTGAGAGGACTTCCCCTTGAATTATTTATTTCACATGGCCACTTGGTGTCTAAAGGGACACCCTTTGTAATGTATCTCTAACCCTTCTCTTTTCTTTTAGATTTGTATTTTTTTATTTCATTATGTGATTATGTTATTTAGATGATTCATTGTATCATAGTTTCATTACATAATTGTTGTACAATAGTATTTTCATTTATGTGATTATTGTTTATAGCATTTTATTTATTTATTCATTTTATACATGTATTTGTGTTGGGTATTGATGAGCACTCTATTTTGTAGATTCTGGATTCTCGTATGATCTTGTTTCCAAGTGAAGATCAAACACATGTCCCTCTGTGGAGCCATATATTGACCACCTATTTCAAATATGGGGTCAAATCCATGTACCATGAATATATGCACCTGATGGTGCTACCAAGTTGAAGACTTGTTGGTTCTACAAGGTAGTTTTGGTCTCAGCACGTATTTTTGTAATTGGAATTTCTGCTCCCCTACATGGGATAATAATGTGATAGGTCTGCATGGATCATAGTTTATGTTAGTTTCCTAGGACTTTATCATTAGGGAAGTCCTTTCATCGATTTTGTTTTTCCTCGGGTAATTAATTTGTCCTAACCAGCCTTATTAATTTCCCTTGAGTTTTTCACTCCCACAATAATCCTCCAAAGTGGTGAAAGGTGTTCTAATGGTCGAGCCCTATGGTGAATCATGTATAGGAATATTGTTAATGACCATTCTATACATATCCTAGAGTCTTGCAGAATTCCGTCAAGTCTAAAGTATTTTTTTTTTTTTTAAATTACCTAGTTAATGGTAATTTTAATTAAATTTAATGTAAAAATGTAAACACTAGGTCCTTGAGACTTTTGATAGGGGTATTTGTGCTCAAAATAAATGGAATGAGGCCCCCTACACCCTTGGACCAAGTTTCAGCTCAATTGGACAAGTTTTGTTAGGTGTTTGTCCATGAGGAGTCCAAGTCAGTCTAAAACAACAATTTAATTGCTTGATTCAACAAAGTCAAAAATGTCAAATAATTGTAAATTGAGAAAATTGATTGGAAAAAGAGTGGGAGATTATCCTAAACCCTATTCCTAAGTTATGAAAACCTTTTCCTAACTTAACTTACCCCCCACACTTTACCATCACTCCACCACACTCATCTCCCCTAGTGAGTTGTGCCCCCCTTGATGAGTAACTCAACCACACTCATGAAATAATTAAAGAAACCCCCTCAACTCCCTAGTGAGCCTTCCTATGGTTCTAAATTAATTTTGGGCCAAGTCTAAAGGTGCCACCTCACCCTCTCACCCATCTACCA
This sequence comes from Picea sitchensis, assembly GCA_010110895.2. NCBI lineage: Eukaryota > Viridiplantae > Streptophyta > Pinopsida > Pinales > Pinaceae > Picea > Picea sitchensis. The sequence continues at coordinate 48,217 of SNQJ01S0018637.1, read as the reverse complement.
AAACCCTATCTTGCTCAAAACCCTAAAAGTGTGCCCCCCTTGAGATTGACAATTTTTGTGTGAGAGTGACACTTGGAGCTCATCCAAGAGAGGTCACTCTTGCCTCCCAGGTATAAATAACCTCCATATTTTAATCATCAATTCTCATTTCAAGGTTACTCTACCCAAATTTCTCATCTCCTCTCCTATCTCTCCCACTCTTCTCTCTCATTCTTTCTTGTTCTCTCATTCTTTTCTCAAGCTTGTGGCAAGTATTTGCTCAAGATTGCTTCTAATAAATAAATATTTGGAGGAAAATATTGGCATTGAGAGTCTTCTTGGTGCTTTTCTTTGGATCTACATTGGAGGTAAATTGTATTTTGGTTCTTTTTAGTTTTTGCTTATAGATTTAGTGTAGGGTGTCCAAGCAAAGTATTTTGCTTGGATAGATCTATGGTAGTATTGACATACGTCTTATGTGAAGTAGTTTCCTAATTTTAGCAAAGTATTTTGTTGATATTCTTGGATTTACTCACCCCCTTACTTGTCTTGTAGCTTAATCTCTTGTACTTGTAGGTTACTAAGGGTTGAAAAGGATAAATTTCAGATCTGGAAATTTATCCCTTCACCCACTTAAAATCCTCTTAAAATTTTTGTTCTTATCTTTCTTATTCCTCTAACATTTTGGGTACATTTTTTGCCATAGAATAGCTCTATTTCAACATATTATATGTTGTCCTTATTGTTAAAAATTTATGATTTTCACTAACAGAATTGTTTTGAAGTTATTTGGTGGTTTTGTAGCATAGCTTGCTGATTTTTTGTAGGTTTTCACCAGAAAGAGAGATCTACGACCCATTTGGGGCCTCTAAAAGTCAAAGATAAACTTCCCAAGTTGGGGTAACCATTACCCTTCTTCTACTCTTATACTCATTGTAAGCAAGCCCAAGAGAGTCTCTAGGGCTTGCATTTCTCAAACATTTAAAAATTTCTTCTTTTTTTAATTTCTTGTTGCCTACACCTAGCATAGAGTTTGTCCATGCCAACCATGCTAAATCATATGGCTAGTTCTTAGAGTTTAATTTCATCATTGTTTATTTACTTGTTTACCCCACTTTTCCTTAAGACAAGGTTGTGTGGCTAGGATCTTTTCCATTTCCAAGTTTTGTTTCCAAGTTATTTATTTTATTATCCACTTGTGTGTTGATGATTACAACTGCGTGAGACATCCTCCAGGACACAGACTGAGTGAGTTGACCTGAGAGAAATCCCATGAGTTGGGTGTGTCCATGAGATGGGTGTGTGGTTCCTATCTGAGACAGAACTAGAACGTTGTGCCCCTGTGTGAGGTGGTGAAGCCCATGAGCTGGGTGTGTGTTCTCCTCTATGCAGAGAGTTGAGATAATACTCTAGATGATTCTCCTGTGTAACACAGTGAGAAAGAAGATCTGTTGAGTTGGACGTGCATGTGGCTGAGCACAGGTGAATGTGTGGGGAATCCCATGAGTTGGGTGTATCGTTCTGAGACATAGATGAAACGATGTATTATCCTCCTTTATGCAGAGAGTTGAGATGATGTGATACTCTAGATTATTCTCCTATGTAACACAGTGAGAAATAAGATCTGTTGAGTTAGACGTGCATGTGGCTGAGCATGGGTGAATGTGATCCTAGCGGTTGAGCACTAGTGAATGTGGTTCTCCTGTGAGACATAGTGAGATAGAGATGTGGACATCCCTGTAGCTGAGCACAGATGGATGTGCCCCTAGTGGATGAGCATTAGTGGGTGTATGAGATCCCTTTCTATATTGTACAAGAGTCAGACTTACCTGTAACCCTATTTGTGATGTAAAGGGTACAGGTCGGCCCCACCATAAAGTGAAAGATAATTAGTGTAAAAGATAATTAATATGGAAATTATTAATTATATTTTAAGTTATTAAGGTTGACCATGTTGTTCCAATAGACACTATTGTTGACAAGTTCAGTCTAATATAAATAAAGGTAAATTCCCCATTGAGGAAATATATCACAAGTGTGATTTTGAAAATTTTAGCAAACATTTGTTCTTGGGAAAAGTGTGCACCTCTCTTGGGAATTAGTCTTCTAGGGTTTGTGAAGCACCCTTTTGTGTGCTAGTTCTTTATGGTGGTGGAGGTATTTATCTTGAAGAATACAGCAAAGGATTGGCTGGGTTTTCTTCCCTTGTTGAGAAGGGTTTCCCAGAATACTTCTTGTGTACTTGTGCATGGTGTTTCTTCTTGTGATCTTGGTTGTTGCAACAAATTGTCTATGGTTTAAGTAAAATGCTAAAAATGGAATGACCTTCATGCTTAAGCCTAGATTATTGAAAAATCAACATGGTTTCATAGCATAGGTCTTGAAGAACCCATTGCACAAGAATTAAAGCAGTCATCCTCTCTTTTCTGCAAATCCATACAACCCTCTAGGGTTTCTGCAAAATCTGTACGACCCTCTCTTATTTGGCCTTTTCAGCACTTTACACCTAGACGTTGGAGCTGAAATTTGGATAAGGTTGTACAACCTCCCTCGGTGCACCACTAGAGACTCTCAAAGTGAAATTCCAAGGATTTTGGATTTTTGGCCCTAGGGTTTCTAGGGTTCCACAATTTTCTACAAATTTTTTTATTTGAGGGTTCCTGCAGCTCATTGAAGAAATGTTTCAACTCAACAATACTCATGTGACACTCTCAAAGCTTATTGTTGGCATTCATAAGCCCAACAAAATTGAAGGTTGCTAGTATAACCTAGCCATTAGGTTTTCTAAGTCCAGATGGCGAGAGTTTGTGAAGAAATATGAAAATATGAAGAATAGAACCCTAGTGGAAGATAGGATTGATGGATCAAGCAACTTTAGCTCCTGGAAGTCAAGGCTTCAGGTCACCCTTGAAGAAGATGATATTTTGAGTGTGATACAAAAGAATTTACCAAAAAAAACTATCGATGAAGAGAAGGAAATAAGAAGAGAAGAAGATGTCAAGGAAAGGAAAATAATCATCTACTCAGTAAGAGATCATCTCTTACCTCGTATTTCCAACCTGAAGACAACTTATGAAATGTATGAAGCACTGAAAGATATGTTTGAAAGTGACAACACCCTCAGAGCCCTTACCTTAAAGGGCCAAATTCAAAGTACCACAATGAAAAAATGTGATACAATTACTACCTTCTTTATGATGATATCAGAGATCAAAGATCAACAAGGTTCCATTGGAGAAATCATGTTTGACAGAGAACTTGTTTTATCTATTCTCAACAATCTTCCAAAACACTGGGAACCTTTTCTTCAAAGCATCAGTGGAAGAGAAAATTTACCAACTTTTGATCGTTTGTGGACAGACTGTACTCAGGAAGAACTTAGATTTAGAAATAGAAGAGTGGAAGAATCCCCTTATGAAAACCATTCTCTTGCACTTCATACAAAGAAAGGAGGAAAATTCAAAAGAAACTCCAAACAAACATTCAAAGATGAGAAGAATCCATCATTTGTAGGTCATAATCAGAGAAGAGATGTTTAAGAGATTCAATGCTTCAGATGTGACAAATATGGACACTATGCAAGAAATTTTCTAGCCAGGAAGAAAGGAAGACAATATGCTTCCACTGCTGACATTGATCCAGACCCGCCTCAAAAGGATGAAGATAAGAGAGATGAGAATTAATTCCTCTAAACCAAATACAGAATTGAGCATGACTGCGGGCCCAGGTAAATTGTTTGATCATTAAACTTATAGTTGATTGCATTGTTAATAAGTGAAGGGTATTATCTCTAGTGTGGGAGCCCTCATGACTTGGACCATTATCCCTAGTACGGGAGTCCAAACCTTATTGATTGATTATTATGCTAGTCAGTAGAGAACCTAAATACATAAAAGATCTAGCAAACAAGTAAAAGAAGACATCCATCCTTCAAAATTTAGAGAGAGTTACTTGACTCATGGGGAGTCAAACAAAATGAGAAGAATGAAGAGACAATACCTTCTCCCCCTTCAGTAGTTCAGAGGGAGAAGAACATTATTCCAGTCTATCCAGTTGTTCCAGTTGATATGCCCAGAGATATTACAGTAGGGTATTAAAGGAATGCCTAGGATTGACAAACTCTGCAAGAGGCAGAGGAACATACAAGCCCCTCAAGGCACATCCTAAGAAAGAAAAAAAGATTTTTGAGCTACCCTTCAGCCATGAGCCACTTCATTGATTCTGAGCCTCCTTGTCATGGAGAAATGACAGGTGAACATGTATGGAAAGATGTCATGACAAAAGAATACTAGTATATCTTAAAGAATGATATATGAGATATTGTTTCGAGACCAGAAGGGAAATCTATGGTGACTTCCAAGTGGATCCATAAAATCAAGCATGCAATTGATGGAATTTTTGAGAAATACAAAGCGAGATATGTAGCCAGAGGATTCCCAAAAAGTAGAGGCAGTTGTCTATGATGAGACACCTGATCTAGTAAACCCGTTACACTTCCATCCATACTACCATCCATGAGTTAGAAACTACATTAGATGCATGGATTCTTGATGAGTTTGGGTTTCAACAAGGGTGTTGTTGATCCAAACCTATATTGTTACATTGTTGGTGATGAGAGCCTGTTTTTTATGACTTATTCAGGAAGTCATGTTCTTGGATACAAGAAAGCTTTGACTTCTGATTTCAAGATAAAGGATCTGGGTATGATGCACTACTCCTTGGGACAAGAAGTATGACAGAGGACTAATGAGATTTTTCCTGAGTCAAGGAAAATATATAGTGGGGATATTAAAGAAGTTCAGTATGACTAAAATCAAATCCATGCCTACACCGATGGTGATGGATTTGAAGAAAATGAATGATGATGATTCAGACGAGATTGATCCACAACTGATTAGATCACTGATGTATCTAGTTAAACACCAAACTCGATATATGCTATACAGTGAATGTACTTAGTCAATTCATGAGTCATTCGAAACAGACTCACTGGACAATATAAAAACATGTATTGAGATATATACGAGGAATAGTTGGATATGGCCCGAGACATGCCTCCAGTGTAGACTTGAGTTTGCAGGGATATGCAGATTGGACAGAAAGTATAGTGGACTGGAGGAATACATCCGATTGTTGTTTTACCTTGGAGTTTACCATGGTTTCCTGGTGCAACAGGAAATAGAGATCTATGGCATTGAGTACCATAGAGGCATAATACATAACATTAAGTGTGGTAATTCGTGAAGCAAGTGTGGCTTCACGAGCTTCTGACAGATTTATTCATTCATGAGATGGATCCTACTACTATTCATCGTGATAACCAGATCTGTGTGAAGCTATCTGAGAACCATGTGTTTCATGATAGATCAAAACAAATTGAGATAAAATATCATTATATCATAGACATGATGTAGAGGAAATCAGTACATGTACAATAGCTTCTTACACATGAGAAGATTACAGATATCTTCACCAAACTGCTTGCCAATACGAAGTTCGAGTACTTCTGTGAGAAAATGGCTTGGTGGAGAATACATATCTAGCTAAGAGGGAGTGTTGATGACTACATCCAAGACGAAGTTCGAGTACTTTCATGCGAGACTTGGCCTGATGGAGAATGCCTCCCTAGTTGAGAGGGAGTGTTGATGATTACAACTGTGTGAGACATCCTCCAAGACACAGACTGAGTGAGTCGACTTGAGAGAAAGACCATGAGTTGGGTGTGCCCATGAGATGGGTGTGTGGTTCCTATCTGAGATAGAACTGGAACATTGTGCCCCTAGGTGATGTGGTGAATCCCATGAGCTGGGTGTGTGGTCTCCTATGGGCAGAGAGTTGAGATGATACTCCAGATGTTTCACTTGTGTAACGCGGTGAAAAAGAAGATCTGTTGAGTTGGACATGCCTATGGTTGAGAACAGGTGAACATGTGGGGAAGCCCATGAGTTGGGTGTATTGTTCTGAGACAGAGATGAAATAATGTATTAGCCTCCTCTGTGTAGAGAGTTGAGATGATGTGATACTCTAGATGATTCTACTGTGTAACGTAGTGAGAAAGAAGATCTATTGAGTTGGACGTGCCTATGGCTGAGCATAGGTGAACGTGATCCTAGTGGTTGAGCACTAGTGAATGTGGTTCTCCTGTGAGACACAGTGAGATAGAGATGTGAACATCCCTGTGGCTGAGCACATATGGGTGTGCCCCTAATGGTTGAGCACTAGTGGGTGTATGAGATCCCTTGCTATATTATACAAGAGTCAGACTTACCTATAACCCTATTTGTGATGTAAAGGGTACAGGTCGACCCCACCATAAAGGGAAAGATAATTAATGTAAAAGATAATTAATATGGAAATTATTAATTATATTTTAAGTTATTGAGGTTGACCCTGTTGTCCCAATAGACACTACTGTTGACAGGTTCAGTCTAATATAAATACAGGTAAATTCTCAATTGAGGAAATATATCGCAAGTGTGAGTTTGGAAATTTCGGCAAACACTTGTTCTTGGGAAAAGTGTGCACCTCTCTTGGGTGCTAGTATTCTAGGGTTTGTGAAGCACCCTTTTGTGTGCTAGTTCTTTATGGTGGTGGAGGTCTTTCTCTTGAATAATATAGCAAAGGATTGGATGGGTTTTCTTCTCTTGTTGAGAAGGGTTTCCCAAGATACTTCTTGTGTACTTGTGCATGGTGTTTTTTCTTGTGATCTTGGTTGTTGCAACAAATTGTCTATGGTTTAAGTAAAATGATAAAAATGGAATGAACTTCATGGTTAAGACTTATTGAAAAATCAACATTGTGCACAAAACCGGAAGGCTTTGTCCTCCACCTTGTGCACTTGTTGTGGTTGCAAGTAGTTTAGTTTACTTTTCAAGTTATCTATTCCATTCTTTATTTGTTTTCCTACACCTAGCATAGTGTTTGGCCAAGCCAACCATGCTATAACGTAAGGCTAGGTAGATGTTGATGGTTATTACTTCTATTTACATATGTTTTATGGTTTATATCTTTATATCTTAGAAGCTAATCATCTAATATTTGCTTAAGCCCATGGAAGCATAATAATTTACTTGTCTATTATTTATTTGCTTTCAAGTTCAAGCAATTTACTTTCCTTTTACTTTCAAGCAAGCAATCTATTTTTACTTTCAAGTCATTGCAAGTTATTTCAATTTCAAGTACTTTACTTTCTTGCTATTTACTTTCACGTACCTTTATTTCACTTGCAAGCACTTTTACTTTCAAGCACTTTCTACATTGCAAGCACTCAACTTAACTTAACTTAATCAATTTTAAGGTTCAATTTATCCTTAGACCTTTAGGCCCTCAATAAACTAGTTAATTTAGAGAACCTCTAACTATCCCAACTTTGCTATCAAAAAAGTGACTTGAGGAAAGAACTTGGGGTGCTAGATCACGGATGGTCTCACGGTACTAGGTGTCCCCCTTGTTTGAGTACTTTTGTTCCCCGGATTGACCTGTGGAACTAGGGTAAGGCCTTGTTTGCCTTACTTATTGAGCACCCAACAATCATTTTGGTACAAGCGGGGAGAGTTTTAGGGAAGTCACATAGTTTTAGGATTCACACTTCATTTAACCAACTTAATTAATCCTAAAATTTATCTACATCAACCTTCGTTTAATTTCACAATCTTTTCATGGTTCATGCTCTATAATTTCAGCAAGAATTTCACTTTAAGTTACTTTGCATGCTATGTTATTGAGCATTTTGTGGATAATTAATTAGTGGATTTGGAAGTTGCACATTTCTTGCCATTGGAGGCTTTTTACTTGCTTTATCTTTCATCCATCTTGAGTTGCGCACTTTCCCTTGGAGGACTTATTTTGAGTACTTTCAATTGTCTTTGAATTGTGTTTTAGAGCCATTTTCTCAACCCCTTGAAGTTGTGCATCTTGTGGAGGCACTTCACTGTTTGGGTTTGTAATTATGTTGAAGCCATTGAGACAACCCCTTGAATTTGTGCATCTTGTAGAGGCATTTCATTGTTTGGGTTTGTTGGTTTGTTGTGTTGTGGTGATATTCTCTTAAGTAATCTTTCTTTTCCCTGCACATCAAATCAAGTTAGTTCAAGTTAGATCTAGTTAGTGCTTGTTTCATTTCTTGTCAATAGTTGTATCTTATTGTATCATTTCCTAATTCTTTGCTTTCTAAATTTTGTAGATAGTTGTTTATTTCCTTGTATCTAATTCAATTGTAAGTAATGTAAAGTAATTCTTTTGTATCTAGTTGTAGAGTTTTGTAAAGTTTTCTTTCTAATCGTTTGTAAACTTAGTTGACCCCTTTGCCCAACCATAGGCACTAGTCTTAGTTGTCTTAGGGAAAGGGTTGTCTTTCATTGAAGCTTGCACTTTGCATTATTTTCCTCTCATATAGGCTACATTCCCCCAAACCTTTAACTAATTAAAATAAACTTCTAGAATTAACCTTTTAAACTCACATAATAACTAGGGTCTACTCCNCAATCATTTTGGTACAAGCGGGGAGAGTTTTAGGGAAGTCACATAGTTTTAGGATTCACACTTCATTTAACCAACTTAATTAATCCTAAAATTTATCTACATCAACCTTCGTTTAATTTCACAATCTTTTCATGGTTCATGCTCTATAATTTCAGCAAGAATTTCACTTTAAGTTACTTTGCATGCTATGTTATTGAGCATTTTGTGGATAATTAATTAGTGGATTTGGAAGTTGCACATTTCTTGCCATTGGAGGCTTTTTACTTGCTTTATCTTTCATCCATCTTGAGTTGCGCACTTTCCCTTGGAGGACTTATTTTGAGTACTTTCAATTGTCTTTGAATTGTGTTTTAGAGCCATTTTCTCAACCCCTTGAAGTTGTGCATCTTGTGGAGGCACTTCACTGTTTGGGTTTGTAATTATGTTGAAGCCATTGAGACAACCCCTTGAATTTGTGCATCTTGTAGAGGCATTTCATTGTTTGGGTTTGTTGGTTTGTTGTGTTGTGGTGATATTCTCTTAAGTAATCTTTCTTTTCCCTGCACATCAAATCAAGTTAGTTCAAGTTAGATCTAGTTAGTGCTTGTTTCATTTCTTGTCAATAGTTGTATCTTATTGTATCATTTCCTAATTCTTTGCTTTCTAAATTTTGTAGATAGTTGTTTATTTCCTTGTATCTAATTCAATTGTAAGTAATGTAAAGTAATTCTTTTGTATCTAGTTGTAGAGTTTTGTAAAGTTTTCTTTCTAATCGTTTGTAAACTTAGTTGACCCCTTTGCCCAACCATAGGCACTAGTCTTAGTTGTCTTAGGGAAAGGGTTGTCTTTCATTGAAGCTTGCACTTTGCATTATTTTCCTCTCATATAGGCTACATTCCCCCAAACCTTTAACTAATTAAAATAAACTTCTAGAATTAACCTTTTAAACTCACATAATAACTAGGGTCTACTCCCCTTGGCTTCCCTAGGAGTAAGCCTAGATGGAAGAAGTTCAAGTCAAGGTGACAGTGGGCTTGAACTTAGGCATTGTGCCTTCGAGGACACACTAAGTGGATTGAGACTTAGTCCACGTTTTCAAGTGTGGATAAGGACATAAACAAAACCTTTAGCTACTAATCGAGCCTTATGCTTTTTAGTGTATCCATCAGTAGCCCTCTTTGTCTCAAAAATCCACTAACATATAAAAAGCTTCACGTTGGAAGGTAGAAGAACCAAATCCCATGTGTTGTTCTCTATCATGGAATTGTACTCCTCTTTCATAGCTTCCTCCCAATGGGGGTTTCTTTTAGCCTCTTCATAAGACTTAAGATCTAATCCAAGTACCATATAACAGTCAACAATGTCTTAATGGTAGTAAAATCTTGCAAAGGCTCCACAAACTGAAATCAGGTTCTCCATGGATCAGCAAGATCACCTACTAGATCACATGTTGCCTAAAGAGTCTATTGTGCTCATCATGGTTGATGCTATAAACCTGAAACTTCTTGCTTCTGATCAGATATATCAAATTTAGAGATCTAATAAAAAATCAGATTGAAATAAGTCTCACGAAGTTCCACAACTAGTGGCGGTGGAGATGGAGGTGTGGACTACTCCAAAAGTACCTGTGAAGGACCCTCTTCAAAATTAACACTCCTTTGAATGAATAGTGTATCTGAAGTAGTATCTAATAGCATGTATCCCTTCACTCCCTTTGGATATCCAACAAAAATACACTCCTTACTCTGAGATTCCATAGATTTCCTTCTATCGGAAGGGATCCTATCCCATGCACAAGAACCGAAAATTCTGAAGTGAGTGACTTCTAGTTTCTTCCCACTCCAAGACTCAGTGACTCTCTTGACTAATATATGAGGAAATCTATTCTGAATGTAGGTTGCACAATTGATAGCTTCAACCCATAACTTTGGAGGTAGTGCTCTAGCCTTAACAGTTGGACATCTCTTTCAATGTCCTAGTTCTTTCTCTCTGCTACCCCATTCTGCTATGGAGTATATGGAACTATGTGTTGCAACTCTATACCTAATTGTGAACAAAAATGATCAACATCCTTATTCACATGCTCTCCTCCATTGTCTGTACGAAGCTTCTTAATCCTCTTCCTTGTTTGGTTCTCAACTAGATGCTCGAAATCTTTAAGACACTCAAAGACCTCAGATTTTAATTTGAGAAAGTAGACCCATGTATATCTCGAAAAATCATCAATGAAAGTAAGAACATACTTAGCTTTATTGATCGATGGGTGTGGGAAATGACCTCTAATGTCATTGTGAACCACCTCTAGAAGTTATGATACCCTCCATGCTTTACTTGTGTTGAACTTCTCCTCGGGATGTTTTCCTAGTATGTAGCCTTGGAAAACTCTGTCTATGCACTGAATGTGGGGTAATCCATCTACCATTCCACCCTTACTAAGTTAATCTAAATATTTAAAATTCAGATGCCCAAACCACTCATGCCACAACCTGGACTCTTCATTACCATGTGTTAGAAGAGATACATAATCAGATTTATGAGTGAAGTGAGAGAAGGTGTACAACCTAGTATGGTTATTAACCTCACCAATGACAATTTTTTAACCATTTGACAAGTCGGAAATAATAACTGAGTCTGGAGTGAACTCCACCTTCTTCCCTGAACCTAAATGAGTGATTTGATAGATGTAGAGAAGATTCATTGAAAGTTTTGGAACATGAAGTACATCTTGAAAGCATCCATGGTCTAGATCAACTCTACCCCTACTGCACGTCTTTGCAAGAGAATCATCTCCCACGAATATCGGTGGTTCGGAACAAGTCTCCAAGTATGAGAAAAGTATATTCGATGAGGCCATGTGATGGGTAGCCCCTGAATCAAGCACCCGAGCATTAGGAGAAGATGAAATAGCAGGTAATGCATGACCATTACCTCTTTCTGATGATGGTTTTTCCGTTGCATTATCTGGAATACAATCATCAAGGTGATGTTGTTCAAGTGTTTGTTCCATGAGATCTATGGTCTTTTTCATGAAATAACTCTCAGGATGGAACCCCTTGTTACAATAGGAACACTTTTTCTTCTCCTTCTTGCCTTTTGATGCCTTGGAACTCGAACTCTCATCTGTGGACTTTTGTTTGCCTTCCTTCTTGTTCTCTTGGTCCTTCTTACCCTTGTTTTTCTACGTTTTCTTCTTTGAACTTCCTTGAGCTATAAGCATATGGGGCTTGGAATTCTTAAGTGACTCTATTTGGATGAGATTTGTTTTCTCATGGATAAATGACTCCATGAAATCATCTAGGGATGAAATCTTCTATGTAGACCCCATAGCTAACCTGGTAGTATGAAAAAAAGAAGTGTAGACATAATACTCTGGTCCTAGTTTTGTTAGAATTGAAAATATTAATTGTTCATCTTTCTTATCAAATCCACAAGTCTTAACATGAGAAAGAAAATTTTTAAACTTATAGAAGTAGTCCTGTAGGGTCTCGAAATCTCTTGGATTCAATGCATGTAGATCATTCTCCAATTGATGACCTCCTAGATTGTCTTGCTTTCCTAGAAAATCCTTCAACTTTGTCCAAACATTGTTAGGAGTCTTACAAGTATCAACATGAAAGAGGAGATCTAGAGAGATGCTCAAGCACAATATCCCGTAGGCTTCATCCATTATGTTGAAGTATTTTGATTTTTCTATGGCTGAAGTAGGCTCAACCTCAATCCCCATGGTGATCCTATACAAACCCTTGCATAGAAGTAGAAGCTCTATCTTGGGCTTCCACTCAAAGTAGTTGAAGGGTGTCAAGATCACTGAAGAAGATGGTTGATCCATAGTTATCTATGGGATTTCCAATCTGATCTATAAACCTGCAATAAAATTGAATACTTTCTCACAATAATGACTCTAATACCATGTAGAATTAACCACAATGCAAGACCTAATTGTGAGAAAGAAATACTACACTAGCTAATTACAAAAGAGAGGGAGAGAAAAAAATAGAATCAATATTCACATATAAGAGACTAAGAAACCAACTCTAATCACCATGTAATAATCTTTGATAATGAGTACAATATATAAGACTCTCCACATGAGGAGTAATGCGCACTAGGTTGGAATTTTCGTGTGCATGCTCAAGTTAAAAAGTAACTTCTCCCAATAGCAACAATTAAATAAAGTCAAAGTTGCTAATAATAAGAAAAGGTAAAAAATATAGGTGTGAATTTAGTGAGAACTCTACATGAAGTCAACATGCATTCCATAATAAAAAAAATCTCCTAGAATAAGATTAGAGTCCAAGAATGGAACTAAAGTCCTCACTGAGTGAGAATTTGTTAATTATGGAAAGTCACTAAATAAGTGAAGTGAGTTAACTCCAAGTATTAGATGGGTAATGTGCACTTCCGTAAGAGGCTAATATTATTACTAAAGTGTGCTCTATAGCCATGAAATAAGAAATATCTCCTAAAATTAAGGAGATAGGAATTATCTCCTAAAAAATAAGAATTTGTCTAATAGTGGCTAAAAATAGGAATTGGCCTAATAGTTTTGGAAACCCATGGTATTCCCATGGTATTACATATAGGAATCCACCAGCTAAAACTAAACCTTTTATAAATAGACATGTTATAAATAGCAATCCTCTTAAATAGTAGGAAAAATGGAAAAAATGAGTATGTCACTAAGTATGTAGTTGAGCATGTATCCCAACAATGCTTCTTGCAAATGCTCAGATATGAGTGCACCTTGGTGCTCCAAGTCAGTTCATTGACACTCCATGTGTAATACTTACATAGTCATGATGATATCATCTTCTAGCGTGTCATGAAGTTGTGGTTACCTTGTCACTGTTGATTAGAATTTCATAACATAAAAAATCTTCTTGCTTGCATTGCATTACCCTAAGAAACATTTTATTTGTTAGAAGTGTGTTCACCCTAAGATTACTCATACTATTAGGCATTCAAACTGGATAGTGCATTCCATATTTAACCATATATGGGCATTTTCCATCTCCCTAAGTATCATTCATTTCCATCCGCATTAAAAAAAATGGCATCATGTCATGTATGTTTTCTCAAAGATCAGAAGAAAATGTCAAAGTTGAAGGCCTAAATCAAATAAAGTCATAAAGGCTAAAGAGGTGAAGAGCAAATAAAAAAAAGTACAACTACTTCACTATGGTCCCCCCCCTTTCAAAGTCCTAAGAGCAAAATGTCTATCTAAAGAAAAAAATGATCAAACAAAAGAAAAGAAAGGAGAAGTGTGTGCAGACCGAAATAGTAAGACTCCCTCAAGAAGTCTACTATAAAAAAAAAAAAAAAAACTAGCTAAAATAAAGTTAAAGGCACAAAGATTAACGTGTGCATGTATACAACTTTGAGAAGCATCACATGATCATTACCCCTTCTCTTTTGTCACTAACTTCATTAATTTCCTATCTCTTACTTGAAAACTTAGAAAATGTAGGTTTTCCCTCAGAATGGACTCATTTAATACAATTAATAATGTTTCCCTAGGTAAAACTTAGGCAAGTGTCACAATTAATTTAATTGTTATGTTTACTAGAAAATTGTCACTTGGAAACTACAAATTAATGATGTCCTAGGGAGCCCCCGGTGGGCAGCTCAATTGGCAAGTGTTGTGATATGATGTGTTATGTTCGATGAGGTTTCGAGTTCAAATCGCCCCACCTTACTCGTGCCTGCGGAAGAGGCATATGTATGGCACCTGGAGGTTATAGTGGTATCGGTCATAATCGACCTCGTGTCACACGAGTACGAGACCGCCCAATTGTCGATTCCGCCAGATACAAAAAAAAAAATGTCCTAGGGGGCTAAACCTATCATCTTAGGTAATTATTACACATTGGAGTATTATTTGTTCAGTGGAGCGTCATTTTCTTATTTGAACACATGCTAAGTCACAAACTTAAGTTAAAGGACGAATTTTGATTTGACACGTACTTTTTTTTTCATTAAAAAGTAGCATGTTGGATTTTTTTGTCCACCTTGACCCTTTCCTAAAGGATGTGCAGCATCAAAAGTGGAAAAATCATATTTCTATTTGTAAAAAGCACATCTAAAATAACATTATTCTCATGGTTTTGGATTCTACCCATGGTATTCTTTTCTTACTATGGTTTTGTAAGTGGTTTCAGTTCTCATATTCATCTATAAAAGAGGAGGACCTCTCATTTGTAAACTGAGTAGAAATTTATTAGAGAATACAAAAATCATATTTCGCTGCAAGTTATTGTCTTTTATTTTCTTGGGTAAATTTATTTCTTCCATAAAGGGTAGCTTAGATATCTAATGTTGAAGTGGATAGTACTACAAGTTAGAAAAATGAACTAAGGAGTTAGGAAGTAACTCTAACCACTTACTATTATGTTTTGTCTTAGACATATTTGGAGAAGATCTAATAATTTTTTTCACTATTATGTTTTGTCTTAGACATATTTGGAGAAGATCTAATAATTTTTTTCATTCATGTCTAAATTTTATTGTTGAATGTTAGCATGTTATAGATTGTTTGCAGTTATTGATTCAACTCCTCTCTACTACGATTTCCCTAAATTCGGTGTTTTTTCCCCAACCCTTGGTGAGAGAATACACCAGCAAAATCTTTTCTCCATTACCTTGGATCTTAGTGACCCTATAGCCCAATGGCCAGCCCTTTTTCCTTATGAAGATTTTTCCAATAAAAAAAAAATACCATTAAATGTTTCCCGTTTATTTATTATTATTATTTGAGCTTAATTGAATATCATTTAATAATAAATTCGCTGATGGATTTCATTGTCACCTTCATAAATCAGCATGGAAGGGGTTGAAAATGGTTCTGGTTATTTTTCTGCAAACCCTCGTCTTAAAAAAATTGTTATCACGTCATCTTAAGCCTATCTGCACAGAGGTTCCAAATATTTTGGTGTTCGATCTAATCACCCAATCTCTAACACAAATCTGAATCCTGTTGAGTAGGTGGATGCCCAAACATTTGAATCAATTTCACTTGTTGGGAGTATCCAAGTGAGATTGTTCAAATTACCAGATCGACCTGTTTGCAGCTTCAACGATTTTATTTTTTTAATTGCTTCGTCTAACTAGTACTGCTAGAGGTTTTCAAAGCTGTCTCACGATTGTAACTTTCTCGGACCAAAAACCCAAGGTTTTTCTTTTTGTTTATCTGTGTGCAGATCAGACCTTCAATTCTGCAGCCCGATTACCGTCTTCATAAGCCGATTTTGCCATCACATTTCAATTGCAGGGTTTCAAGTTATCAGATCTGAATTATACCACCGATTTGCTGGATCGAAATTGCGAATAATGATTTCCAATTTCACAAACCACTCATCATTCGTTTCACTGACTCTGAATCTGGCTTTGATTCCTTCTAAACGTACCCTAGTCATCTTTATTCCTTAAGATCGCTGGGGTTTCGATCTAATAAATTTCTGGAGCAAATCGGCGAAATAACCCAACGAAACCGCGCGGCCCGTCTTCCCTTCAATCTCCGTTGCATTTCGCGCTTCATATTTACGGTCTGTCCAGACAATTTTTGATTGGTGTTTCTATCCCTTCGAGGAGCCACCAATGTGCCGATCCATAAACCCCTCGCCTGAAATAAACTGTCGATCTGCCGTCTCTTTTGATTTGCAGTATTTTAAACTTTTGGTTGTTCTTTTCGTTTTATTTTGTTCGAAATTTGGTGATGAATGGTTGGATCTGCAGATTTGAGTCGCTAAGTTTGTATAATCTGAGTGTTCCAGGGTTTTTCAGTACGTTGAGATAAACTGTCGACCTGCCGTCCCTTTTGATTTGCAGTGTTCTAAATGTCATTTTTTTGCTGTTTTTTGTTTTTTGGTCGTTTTTTCCGTTTTATTTTGTCCGAAATTCAGTGATGAATGGTTAGATCTGCAGATTTGAGTGGCTAAGTTTGTATAATCAGAGTGTTCCAGTGCTTTTTAACATGCTGAAATAAACTGTATATAGTTTGGCTGTTTTTGGCTGTTTCTGGTTGGATCTGCAGATTTGAGTGGCTAAGTTTGTATAATCTGAGTGTGCCAGAATTTTTCAGTGGGCTGATTCCATTTATATATTCAGAAATACAATTTAAACAACAAAAAAAAAGATTTTATCCAAAATTTATATAGTTTGATTCCAACCAAAAAAACCCAAAAAAATAATTTGCAGATTATTTTTTCCAGAAAACCGGTGATGAATAGTTGGATCTGCAGATTTGAATGGCTAAGTTTGTATAATCTGAGTGTGCCAGAGTTTTTCAGCGAGCTGATTTCATTTATATATTCAGAAATACAATTTAAACAACCAAAAAAAGATTTTATCCAAAATTTACATACTCTGATTCCAACCAAAAACACCCAGAAAAAAAATAAAACGTTTATCCAACTCTTTTGATTTTGCAATAGTTTGGTTATTTTCGATAGAAATCGCGATCTATACATTACACATTGATTGCATTAAACCAAATTCCGATCCCTTTCCCAAAATCGCTATTATAGATGCTCTCGACATGCACATAATGATATTCATTTTTCTGAGTTATGTGGTTCATATAACGATGCTTTAAAAACTTTGTAATATTTCATGCTTGGTTTGGTAAAAAACAATTCACGATTTGATGTATCTATGGGCTTAATAATTCATCTGGTGAATTAATGTTATAAAGGTTACGTGTATGTTACTTGACACATTGAAGCTTAAAACAACTCATAATGTTTTATGAGTTATTTGACTTTAATTATGGGTGATGATTAAATATGGAATGAAGTCAAATGTCTTCTTGCTTTAATATGCCTGCTTTTAATGATTATGAATAAATGATTGCATGGCTTTTTTTCATATATCTCTTCAAAGCTTATCTTGGTGTATAGTATTTTGGTAAACTTTACTTTAATTTTTAAATTTAAACTTTGTTAATTAATAAAGTGTAATTATAATTTCGAAACATGTATGATGAAAAAAAAAAGTTATCTTCAAAATTTTATAACTTGTGTCATGGAAACAAAATTAGTAATTTCAAGTGGTGTGTATTGGATTTTGAGATTGAAATTTTATAATGTATGGAGAATGGAAATATATTTAATGTGAATGTTAATTTTTTTTATGATTTAAACTTTTTATTTTTTAAATGTGAGCAATGATAATATCATCATGAGTTTGAGTAAGACTCTTAGTAATCTATGCTAGAGATGTGCACCCAACATCCATAAATAACGACAGGGAGTTGTCGTTGAACATTTAAAATTGCGGTTTGAGATTAATACACGCAAGGATACATGAGAGTTCATAGGGTT